>VZRN01005523.1:1492593-1502759 GCA_013397935.1 Dasyornis broadbenti
GAAGAGGAAGAGGAAGAGGAAGAGGAAGAGGAAGAGGAAGAGGAAGAGGAAGAGGAAGAAGAGGAAGAGGAAGAGGAAGAGGAAGAGGAAGAGGAAGAGGAAGAGGAAGAGGAAGAGGAAGAGGAAGAGGAGGAAGAGGAAGAGGAAGAGGAAGAGGAATAGGAATAGGAAGAGGAAAAGGAAGAGGAAGAGGAAGAGGAAGAGGAGAAAAGGGGGAAGGAAGACAAAGGGAAAGGGAGAAAAGGAGAAAGGGAGAAAGAAAAGAAAGGAAAAGAGAAGGAAAATAAATGAAAAAAAGGAGAAGCAACCTTCAGACCGTATTGGTCTCTTCGGTTTAAAGTGGATTTCCGTATTTCAGGATCTCAGCAAGCCTCCCCCCTGCCCTCCGCTCAGTGCCTTTCATCCCTATCCTCCTTCCGCGGAGCCTCGGGGCCGGATCAAGCAGAAACGGGAGTCTCGGACCGTCCCGTCGGAGCCCGGGGAAGGGCAGCCCTGACGGGGCAAAGCCATTTGGGAAAAAGCTCACCCCAGGAGCCGCCGGCTGGGCCGCCCCGCCGGAGTATGGCCTGCTGAATGAACTTGCAGCATTTTGTTCCAGCCTCCGCTGCGGTGCTCTGCGGCATAATGAGCCGGGCCCTGTATACAGGCATTCATGCTGGTCTGAATGTGGTGTTGAACCTTCTCTGTGCCGGAGCAGTTTGATGGTTTGAATGGAGCTCCCTGGTGGGACATTGCTCTCTGCAACTGTGCCTCTTTGGATGACTGTTGTTCCTTAACATTCATGCCTCATTATGGGGCAACCTGTTAAATCAGGGAGAACAGTGTGCCAAAGTGTTACTCAGGGGCACCGGCAGTTCAGCGGTGGGCATAAATAAGGGCCGCCAAGGAAAATAACTTTCATCGCATCTCTGGGCAAAAGTGATCTCTCGTTAATGGTGCCTCTAGTAGCCCGGTTTAAATATATAAAGAGCGATAGTGGAATGTTTTGATTGAGTCTAAACATTGTCTTTGAATAAAGCTGAAACCATGTAATTAATGTGTCTTTTTAATAAGGGACAATACGGTCGTTCAAGCTATTTAATTTCATTTAATTTTCCATCCCATTTGCTCCAAAGGCTGCTTTTACTTTTAACACCCGGCCTTTCATGCTGCATCTTGCTCCAGTGGGCACATTAGATCGGTTTCACCCTTCCTTTTTAGGGAAGGAAAAATAAAAGAAAATGTGGTTCCTTTCCTCTTTTGTGGACAATTTATTTCACTTGGGGAACTTCAACTTTGAGCCACAGGACAGAATAAAAATTGGAGAACTGGTGTGAATGCTTCCAGAGCAAGGGCTTTTCTTTTCTGAGTGGATGGGAACCAGCCACAATCGGCTATATTAATAAATAACTTTCCTCACAGTCGGCCTTTACATGGTCCTATTGATAAAATTGTTCGCGTGTCGTTCACGCTTTTTGACTCATTAAGGCCTGGGAGGGAGCGGCTCCCGGGGCGGAGCAGTAGGGTACCTTGGTCGCCTTAAAGGCCCTCTCTCTACCTCTGCGGCTCTCAGAATTTCAAGCCGGTCTCATCCTCGAGTGGCCAGGCCAGAGGTTACAGGCACATGTTCATGGCTTAAATTTATTGCTCTCAACTTCTTGTTTATCCTTTTTTCCCCATTCAGGCCGCTGATCAAAGGGGTCATCTTCAGTTCCCCACATCCTCTCCCCCCTCCTCATCCCAACCCTGCCGAAGTGAAAATGAACCCACCCCTGCTCCCGGGACAGTCCCTGGCGTTGCACCGCGGAGAGATGCGATCGTTGGTCACTGATGCTACAGGGGGAAGGCACGGGGTGGGGCAGGCTCGACATCTATCTCGCGTGCACACCAATATGGATCATTACCAAAAATACATTCACAGCCTACGCGGTCTCAGTGCCGGCCAGCAGCCCCCGGAGCGGGCGGTGGCAGCGTCCAGTCCAGTCCCATCCCGTCCCCGTCCCCGTCCCTTCCCGGTGCCGCCCGTCCGGGGGAGCTCCGCGCTTCCCTCTCCGCGTCCGCGGGCAGCGCCAAGGGCGGAATGGGCCGCACCGACCAGCCCTGTGCTCCTGCCGCTCTCGGCAGAGGCTCTGACACTCCAGGGCTCACCCCGGCCGTAGAAGCGGCCGCCGGTGCCCCGGCAAGACGGGCGGCCGGCACTGGGCGGGCTGGCAGCGCACTGCCGCGGCGGGTCCAGAGCGAACGGCGGCGAGCGTGGGCAAATATCATCGCAACAGCGGCAGTGACTTGCCAGGCTGAGCTTTAAATGTTTTCCGGCGCAGTGCAGGGCAAGGAGAGGGGAAAGAAGACCTTTGCGACCGCCAGCTGGTGAGACGTGCCCGTTCAAAATCGCTCCCGTTCCCCGTGCGCATCCCTGTGGCCTTTGCTCCCACGGTGCCACTCGTGACGGCGGCAAACAAATCCAGAGCAAAGTCCCCATACACGTTCACATCGAAAATGACGTGCCAAAGTTTACCTTGCAGAAAGCGGAGTTACTTGAGAAGAGCCCGCTCAGTTACCTGGCGTCTGTCGGTAGAAGTACCTCTAAGCGTAGCTTTTTGGCTTTTCTTTTGAAATTTATTAGGGCTGCCTATTAGAAAAACGCCATGAGGCTAAAAAAAAAGAAAGAAAAAACCCCTCCATATCTGCAATTTTTTCCTGAAAGCAATGGATAAAATCTCATGTGCAACTTTGCCACTTCTCCGCAAAAGAAAGGTTTAGAAATCTTCTTTCTGGACTATTGTGAGTTATGGAGTAGAGAAAACCTGCCAGCAGGAACTAGACAGAATTATAAAAACCAAAGTGAAAAATTGCGTTTGTTACTGTACTCCTTGGTCTGACAGGCACAGTTGAACTGTTGCATGCATGTAAGAAAAAGGTCCCACACCTTTCCTTTTCAGCACCTGAAAATTTCCAGGGACATTTATCCAGCCTGAATTATAAGATGACTTAATCCTAGCACTTCGTTGTATCTTAATTAAAATATTTATGGGAAGAGGAGGGACATAGGCGCACACTCTGTTCAAATAGCTTCGTTCTGGCTTTACTTACAGTTGCTTTTTGCATGTTCCACCTCCTAAAGCGGTCTCGGTGCAAGAGATTTTGCTTGTGGGCGAGGAACTTGTGGATGTATTAAAAGAGGAATCCAGCTGCACAGAGTTTGCTACACATCTGTGTTATCTGCTGACCGTTCCTGCCTGATTCCTGGTGGCTGTATGTCTCTATTTCCTCCTGTCTCTATTTCTTAATCACACGAACTACCGACACAGCTTCCCCAGCACTCGCAGGTGCAGCGGTCTGCGTTTTACAGGGGCTACGGCGGCTCATATTTTGTGCTATTCATCCTCCTTAAGGATCAAAGCTCTTCTGAACAGATTACTGGCCTGAAACCAAACCACTGAAATGGTAATATGGTCGTTCTTTTAAAAAAAAGTGTAGGTATTTTCTGGTGTTTTCCCATCAAGTACCTGCCCAATTTCTGTATGGCACACGCCGGGAATCAATAGAAGTTAACAAGTCCTCAAAACATTCCCCATCTCTTTGTTTAATCTCCTTTACAATAAAGCCAAGGGAAGAGAATTAAAAATCTTTGAAGTATATTAAACCTCAAAAGACTCAGCCAAGTAGACTTAAAATAGTCACTTATTTTCCAAAACTGGTTTGTCGAGGAACAATAAAAGGAAGTAAAATTTATGGAGAAATTATACAGTGGATTTGTCACTTAAAATATCGTAACTGTCTCGGGGACAATACCCCATGCTGAGGATTAATGGTCCCTCCAGACCTTTGATTCACCAGTGCCTTTTCTTTGCCCTTGACAAATTGGATTTTTAGGAATGGGAAGGTCGCCTGGCCCATTGTCTGCCAGCCATTCACTCCGCCTGATTATGCAGGAGGGTTAGGGAAAGGCTCCATGTGACCCTCTTGGATGGGACTCCGCAGCTGCTCGAGGAGCCAAACTCTCTCACCAAACTCTGCGCCCCAGAGCATCCCCCTGCCAAGGGGTACCCCTCCTGCTCCCGTTGAAAAGCCGGCGTCCACACACCGCCGCGTCACTCTGCGGGCGGAGATACGCCTGTGCTCATCCTCCCGCCGCCTGCCGCTGTCACTCCGGCCCCCTTAAGTAGTTGGGGTTCCCGAGCGCTCACACCCAGCGGCAGCGATGCAAACCAGCAGGGCTCCGGCCATCAGCGTCAGCGCGGAGAGCTGCATCCCGGCTGGGCTGCGCCTAGGTCCTGTGCCGGGCACCTTCAAACTGGGCAAGTACCTGTCAGACCGCAAGGAGCCAGGACCCAAAAAAAAGGTATTTTCCTACAGTCTCTCCTGCACCGCTGGACCTTGATTATTCGTTGACTCGGGGGAAGCCGGCTTTGGGAGAAGAGGCTGCTCTTCCCCCGTCTCTCTTCGATCCTTCCTGATTAGAGCGAGCCAGGAAAGCAAAGGGAAGCATTTCCAGAGCGCCCCGAGATGTCTCCCCGTGGTTCTGCCAGGAAAGCCTGCCCGCCCGTGTCCTCTCCCTCTCCTCCCCAGCGCCGGGGCCCCCAGCCCGGCCGGCCTCCGGGGCGAGGCCAGAGGATTTGGGGCCTCTCCCGGAGGAGCGGACGTGCCCCCGCCTTGGACATAGACGTGCTGGAAGCGTCGCCTGAGCCCCGTGCCGTGTCGGAGGGCCCTGGTCCCGCCGCCCAGCCCCCGCCCCTCGGGGCTCGGCTCACTGGGGCATTGCCCCTTTCCCTGGTAGAGCCAGGACGTGCCACGGCCGGCTCCTCGCTCCTGGAGCCCCGGCGAGATGGGGGCATGCGGCTATCACAGTCCCCGGGTTTTGTCCTGAAAAGGAGCAGGGGCAGAGGCAGATGCACCGATATATTTCTGCGTTTGGCTCGGGTTCTTGACCCCCATCCCTCTCCCCGGCCACGAGTCCTTTGGCTTGGGCCTGAAGGCAGTGTGGGGCGAGTGGGCCGGGGCTGCCTCGGGGACGGCGTCGGGTGCAGGTCACAGGTGTCGGGGCAGCCCAGCGCAGCTCGACCTCCCCCCAGAGCCTCGCGGGGCGTCCCCCCCCGGAGCTGCAAACAACCCGCAGAGCTGGAGCGGGAGGGATGACGGCCACCCGGCTACCACTTCGGGTTCCGTCCGTGTCCGAGGAAAGCAGCGAGCTGAAGGCGGTGAAGGGCTCTTGCCCCGTCCATCAGGGTCTTCAAGGGGCTGCGGATGAGACCCCTCCTTTCGCCCCCCGGGCAGCCGCGGCTCACGCGTTCCGCTCTGATTTTTAATGCACTTTAATTGTTTTTAAACGCTCTGCCAGCCCACTCAAATTTATTTCTCATCTGGCTCCCTTGGTTTCTCGCTTTAGACTGCTTTGTTCCGATGACTTTTATTGCACGGTCATTCAGGGAATGGGCACTTCATTTTCTCTTTGTATGGGCAAGCAGATTATGAAGTATGGGACTACAGGGACTTTGTAGCTAAGCAGAATCTTCTCCCCTTTCTCCCTCCCTGTCTCCCGACAGGTCCTGCATGTAGCAATTGTTTTGCGCGGACTCAGAGACTGCACGAAGTCTTAAAAAAAAAAAAAAAAAAAAAAAAAAAAAAAAAAAAAACATCGTACGTGGGCATTTCCTATAGCGTTAAGCAAAATGTAGCAGCTGCAACTGGACAAGGTGCGTTTGGACCAATGTGAACCAAGGGAAAAAATCCGTTTCCCCTCGCCGGGCACGGGGTCTTCCATCCTTAGCACGCAGAGCTAAAACCCCCACTAGGGCAGCCCCATCTCTCCCAAGGCGCCTGTGAGCCGGGGAATGTATTACCCAAAGGTGGGTGAGGATGGCAGCGTTAAACGGGAGGCAAAAGGAGATGCTCTCGCCGCTGCTTTCAGCTGAGATGCTCAGCCGCCTGCCTAGTGTGAGGAAACAGCTCGCCGGGCTAGGCAGAGCGGAAAGGCAGGCAGTGTCACGGGTAAACTTTTTGCTCTCTTTGTGTTTCGTCTCACGTGAAAATGACAGCAGTGCCGCCTATTTTCCAGGTGCGGATGGTGAGAGGGGAATTAGTGGATGAAGCCGGGAGCTCGGCTCTGGAGTGGATAGGGTTAATTCGGGCTGCCCGAAACTCCCAAGAGCAGACACTGGAGGCTGTTGCGGATCTACCAGGAGGACAGGTACCCCACTCGCGGGTCTCGGCTGGCATGGCACCTCTCTCTGTCGCCTGTATCCCCTCTCAAGCCTCCTGAAGAAGTTTCCTTTTTTCCCTTCCCAGATTTTCTACCGGGCGCTGCGAGATGTCCAGCCGGGAGAGGAGCTCACCGTCTGGTACTCCAACCCCCTAGCGCAGTGGTTTGACATCCCCGTCACGGCCACGCCGACGCACGACGAGAAAGGTACAAGATGGGGGCATTCATTTCAAAGCAACCAAATTAAATTACACAAAACAAACTCTCTTTAACGGAAACCTTTGACGGGAACTCAAACTGCGGTAGGCAAACGTGGGCCCTCAGAAAAATAAATGCCAGTACAGCTGCCGTGAATTTAACCCACCATCCTTTAAACTAAGGCTCCATCTGCTTATATTTAAAGGGTGATCTATTAACTCGGTAGCGTATGGAAAGGCCCCAGTGCGTCGAGTTGTTTCGTCATCGGGTCGAGTTAATGATCCTTTGATAGGCAAATGTAGTTTCTGTGAAACATCGCTATAGCTGGTATGCGAGACAGCAAATTGGCTCAATAGTTTCTAAAAACATCGGGTTTACCTTTCGTGCTCAGTTTCAGAGACTCTTTTCAGGTTCTCTTGCGGGTAAATTCACATAGTCAAGTCAAAACCGGGCGGTACTGGGCAGTCCCTGTAAATTAGGATACATTAGATAAAAAGTTAAGTCGACGTCAAATCACATCGGGGTAATGATATCCAAGGATATTGGGAAGACATCCGTCTGAGAGGGCTTGTTGCAATCCTCAGACATATTCTTAGCTGAAATTACACCGGTGTTAACATAATGATAAGGTGGCAGGCAGCACATTAAAAGTGAGGGAAAAGAAGACTAAACACTTCAGTGTTCACCTGTCGGGCTTCTCCGGCGGCGGGCACTCCCTCCCTCTGGTCCTGGATCCGGACGCTCCCTGGGGCGTCGGTGGCGGCAGCTGCCTGTGGGCACTCGTTCCCCTCGGGCTCAGCCCGCTCCACGGGAGACGAGGGGACCCCATCCGCTCCTTCTCGACGCAGAAGATCCTTCAGCTTGGCGGTGTCCCCGGGAATGGAGCGAGTGCATGATCCGGGCAGGGGTTGCCCCCTCCCCCCCCGTCACCGCTGGCCGCTCCTCAAGGTGACCAGGGTCCGGCCCGAAGGGATGGCTGCGGTAAAGCTGGGCTCTGGCTACTATATCCCATCGACTCGTGCCCTGGGCAAGAGCCCAAATCGCTCCTTGCACGAAGACTATACCCGGAAAAGAAACTCTTGGTCACGTCTCTGTCCCCGCCATGTCTAAGGGCAGTGAGGCCATGGATCTGTGGAGGGTCACCCCCTCGAAAAGCCTGGCGAAGTTTCTGTTGAAAGGAGAACACGATGCTGGGTTGTGTCCCGCACTTCCTCTCCAGCAGCCCTTGTCTGCGGACTGGTACCCACCAGTCCTACTTGGGGGAAAAAAAGAAAGAACTCAGGTCTGCAAGAGGCTCCCAGGGTGCTGCATCTTCCTCGTCCCGTCGAAGCAAGGCTGAGTTGCTAAGTGACCCTACGGATCTGCTGTGTCTTCGGCCCCACGGTTTCCAGTCTGATTAATACAGACTCAGAAAAAGTGTATCAGCTGATAGCTCTGATGCTGAAGGGCTCTTCTTTTAATGATCCTATGCTGGAAAAAAACGTCAAACCAAAACCAAACTCCCAAATCCCCACCAACCGAAAACAAGAGGGTGGAAGAAATTCAGAGTTTTTTTTTAAAAAAACCACAAAACGAAAAAACCAAACCAAATCAAAAATTTGCAATTCTTCTGTGTTTGACCCCATTAATTTGGGTCACCGTGGTGAGAAAAAGGGTGGTTTTAGGTTTTTCTCTTTTTTTTCTTTTGTTTTGTTATTGGTTTTGGGGTTTTTTTTTTGTTTTGCTTTGTTTTGTTTTGTTTTGTTTTGTTTTCCCTGGAGCGATGCTTGTTGAACTGGAGCTGAGCCGGGGAAGACCGCCGGGCCGGGCTCTGTGGCCGTCGGCAGCCGGTCTCGACAATCTTTTGCCGAGGATACCAGAGCCGAGCGGCGCCGCTGAAGAGACCTGAAAAGGCAAAGGAAGACAGGGGAAGGGAGTACCTGGAGGTCCGTGGCCATATTCCTTTCGGTCCGTACCGCTCCTTTAACCGTCTCCCTGTGCATGGCAGTGGGTTTGGTTCCTCCTCCCGTGGCCACTGCCTCTCCAGGGTCCGGGTAGACACAGTCCCGTCTCTCTTCCTCCTCGACGGGGCGAAAAACAGCGTCCAACGCCTTCGCAAACCCGGGACCTCCTCTCCACGGCTAGCGAGGAATGGCTGCGCACGGCGGAGAGGGCACAGGAGGCCAGACACACGCAACAGCGCGGGATGCTTCCACGCGAGTTCGCACACGAGTTTCCCGCGGAGAGCAAAGATTCCGTTTTCCACCCGCAGCGGACACCGACTGATCCCTGTCCAAAGCCCTCTCGGGAGGCTGATCGGGGCCATCGAGTCCACCCCGGAGATCCGCCCTCCCAAGGTGCCCCGACAGACGCAGGGCGCAATGCAAGGCCTCACCCCCGCCACCCTCCACGGGATTCCCTGAAACGTGAGGAGCTGCCCCAGGCTTGGAGGGGACTCTCATTTCCGTTAGGCTCTTGGCCTCACCTTTGGTGTTTCGGTACATTAAACTGCGGGGTAAGGGTCAGCTGGGGACGGTCAGGCTGGGCAAGAGCTGAAAGTGAAATTCGAGGGCTTGTCAACGTAGTAAAGTGACTGGAAGAAACGAGAGAGGGAAAGATGGATACATACAGACAGAAAAAGAGAAGAAAGGAGAGAAGGGAGAGGGGAAGGAGAAAAGGAAGGGAAAGGAAAGTANCCATTTCCAGGAGCATAGAGTTTCCTGGAACTACCTTTCCCATCTATTACCTTGACATAATGACTATATAACAACTGGAAATCTCTGATTTCCAATTTTATTACTGATATTCCTGAAGCACACACAGGCTCCTCAGCCAGGAGAGAGAGGAAGGAAGGAAGGAAGGAAGGAAGGAAGGAAGGAAGGAAGGAAGGAAGGGAAACAAGGAGACAGAGAGAGAGCGTGAAAGAAATGGAGAAAGAAAAAAATTCCTAGACAGACAGGTGGCCACAGAGGCGCCGTTTCACCGTCGGGGCTGGGGAGATATTCCTCTTTGGGAGTCCCCTCCTGGCAAGCAAGGCCAGGAGGGGGAAAGTGGAGCCTGAGACTCTGCGATGTCGGGCAGTCCCCACAGTCGCGGCCACCGAGGTCTGTTCCGCTTGAGAGAAATAGAAATGGGACGGGGCACAAAGGGCATTGTCCTCTGAAAGGGAACGATTACATATGGCCCATACATATCGGATATTGTCTCGCCGCGTAATGAGGGGCTCACGATCATTAGATTGGCCTTTGTTCGGTGCAGCCGACTCCCTGACATACGCTACCTCCTCTGCAAACGCCAACAGATGGGCCCTCCGACAGACGACTCGCGGCAGCAGCTGCTCCCCGCGGCCCTACGGCGCCCCGCTTGCGGGAGCTCAGCCCGGACCGGGCAGCGCCCGCACGGCTCCGCACCGCGGCACAGTACGGCGGGGGCGGGACGAGGCGGAGGGTGCGCGGGGAGGCGCGGAGATGCGCGGGGATGCGCGGCGGCCGCTGACGGGTCCCTCCGCTTGCCTCCGCAGGGGAGGAGCGGTACATCTGCTGGTATTGCTGGAGGACCTTCAAGTACCCCAACAGCCTCAAAGCCCACGTCCACTTCCACTGCGCTCTGAGCCACGGCCGGTCCTTCCTCCATCACGACCACGGCCGGCCCGCTGCCACTGCCTTCGGCCTGCCTCCCAAGGAGCCGCCGGCTGCCTCGCTGCGCGGCCACCCGCCGCCCGGCTGTAGCCCTCGGGAGGCGGTCAAGCGGGAGGCTGTCGCGGCCTCGCCGCCGCTCGCCAAGCCGGCGCTGCCCAAGCGGGCGGCGGGCA
>VZRN01005523.1:1503054-1530123 GCA_013397935.1 Dasyornis broadbenti
GCCTCGGCCTTCCTGCAGGTGGAGCGGGGACTGCCCGCCGCCGCGCTGCCGCCCGCCCGCTACCCGCCGCTGCCCGGAGGGGCCCTGGAGCGCTTCGCGCTGCCGCCCTTCGAGGGGCTGAAGGCGTACGCGGGGGAGTGCGGGCTGCCGGTCATGCCGCTCACCGTCTACAACGGGGAGCTGCTCTACGGCGCCGCGCCCTACTACCCGCTGAAGCTGCACCTCGGCGGCCTCCTCAAGTACCCCGAGTCGGTGTCGTACTTCGCGGGGCCGGCGGCGGGTCTGCACGCCGCAGAGCTGGGCTCACTGGCCAGCATCGACCGGGAGATCGCCATGCACACGCAGCAGCTCTCCGAGCTGGCGGCCGAGAAAGGCCGCGGGAGGCTGGAGACGCTGCCGGCGGGGGCGGCGGGGACGGCCGGAGGGAAACCCAAGACCGGGCACCTGTGCCTGTACTGCGGGAAGCTGTACTCCCGCAAGTACGGGCTGAAGATCCACATGCGGACTCACACCGGCTACAAGCCGCTCAAGTGCAAGGTCTGCCTGCGGCCCTTCGGGGACCCCAGCAATCTCAACAAACACATCCGCCTGCACGCTGAGGGCAACACGCCCTACCGCTGCGAATACTGCGGCAAGGTGCTGGTGCGACGCCGCGATCTGGAGCGGCACGTCAAGTCCCGGCACCCGGGGCAGAGCCTCGGTAAGGCGGCCGAGGACAAGAGTGACTCTGGCTACGCGCAACCCGAGCAGGAGCAAAAGACTGACAACGAGAGCGACGTGGACGTCTGCTTCACCGACGACCAGAGCGATCCGGAGAGCGGCAGCCGGAACCGCGAGCAGTGATGGGAGAGGCGGCCGCGGCGGGGCGGGGGCGAGGGGAGCGCTGTAGTCCCCCCTCCCTATTAGTGTGGGCTCCCGGGGCGGTCCCACGGGAGGCCGTGTGGCGGAGGAGCGCGGGCTGGCGGGCAGAGCCGCCGGCGGGGCGGGCAGGGGTGCGCGGGCGTCCCCGGGTTCCCTCCGCAGCATAGCCCCCGGCACTGCAGCTGCCGGGACAGGGGCGGGAGGGCGAAACCCTGCCGGGCCGGGATCCCGCTGGACAGGCACCGCATCCCGATAGGCGCCCGCATTTCAGTGGCCATATATTTTTATTGTACCTTTGTGTCGAGAAAATTGTGCCTTTTGGAAACGATTTTTTTCTATGCGCTCTCCCATCACTCGTTCCAGCAGTCTGAGCCGTGGGGCTCAGCAGCAGAGCCGGGTCTGCAAGCGCCTCTGGCACCTGTACACTTTATTTAACACCTCACCTGTGCTTGCTCGGATCCTAATAAAGCAATACCAACAGCTTTTTGGAAAGATAGAAAAAAAACGGGCCACGCTTGCAGCACTGAAGAGGTTCGCATAACAGGTGCACCCTTTGGTCAAGTTGCAATTATTTATAACAGATAATATTTGAGTAACAAATGTAAAATAAATATTAAAAAGCATGAATCTAAAAGCACGCACTATATAATTTTTAAGGAAATACACTCTCTGTTTGGTAGAATACAAATGTGGTGTATGTTTGTTTTCTAATGAACGATGTACAGTGGATACAGTATTTTGGTCTTGGTTCCAGTTTGTCATGCGATTTTTTAAAAAAAGAAATAAAGTTACTGACAAACTACTGTTTGCCTAGTTGTTCACTGAAGTGCTGTCAGCAGGATCTCGTGTGTTTCCACAATGCTTCTGATGATCGGAAGCGCTGACCCATCTATATACAGCTTCTTTGGGACAAGCTCTAAAGAATTTGCCCTTGAATATTCTGTCTGAAGGTTTTCCTTCTCTCACTCAGCAAAACAAAACAGCAAAAATCCCAAATCCAGTCCGTTCTTCTCTATGCCTAAGATTTTTGAAAAATTTTTGTTGATATTGATTTATTTTGCATAGGGCGAGGGCAGAGCTGCTAAAGGCTGAACATAATTAGTCTGCTTTTATCTGTTTGCATTCAGTCAAAAGTACCCTTTTTGCAAACTCTCTTCTTTAGAGTCGTTGTTACTTTCATTTGAGGGAAAAATTTTCTTATTCTTTGGTATGAAAAACCTGAAACAAGTCATCTTTAAAAAAACACTGTCAAAAATTTTCTGTTTCCCCTGGAAGCTCCTCCAATTCACCAGGCAAAAGGATTCAACACTGCCGACAGCGACCCGCCAGCTGTGACCTGCCAGCTGTGTGGGTCTGCCCGCTCAGGTCCGAGCTGGGGCTTTCCGTGTGCCCTCGGGCAGACAGAGAGTCTGGAGGGAACCCCGCTTTTTGGTTTGGCACAGCAGACGGTAAGTCTCTCCAATTGCTCGATACACTTAGAAGACTGAGAGTTTCCAGGATCGAGCCCTATTTCAGTCCAGGGTTTAGGCGATGCAATGTAAAATACAAACAAATTACTTTCAGTATCTGAGAGAATTTCAGATACAAATCTGACCCTCTGTTTGCTCACTTAAGGCTATACCGTGCTTGACAGCAATAGGAAGCGGGAATTCAAATGCCAAGCTTGAATTTCCTTTAAAGGTTTGATGTTGTAGTGCCCTTTTTTTTTTTTTTTTTTTTTTTTTTTTTTTTTTTTTTTTTTTTTTTTTTTTTTTTTTCCCCATTTTTTTTTGCTTATCTCTCCACNGTTTTGTTTTGTTTTGTTTTTCCCTCCCTTATTTGGGCTAATGCACCCACTTACTCGATTCATTTTATCCCAAGACGCAAGTTGTGTTTCTGACATGAAAATAAATAGGAAACACCTCTTCTGCAAAGAGTACGATCTTGTTCATCTGTTGGTAGAGTCGAAAATCCTGTTGTCGTTTATAACACCTTCAGCAGGACCTGGAATATTTCCTGCCAGTTCTTTATCTCAATGTATTTATCTGCTGCCTTTCCAAAGCAAGGCACCCACCACGGAGCTGCTGCCGGAGAGGGACGCATTATATGTGCTGTGGGGTCGTGGAAAGGTTATAATAATTAAACTGTGGTATGGGAAATACTTGCATGTCCATAGAGTTTGTGAGTTTTTATAGAAATGTCCCATCAAATCGTAATACTTGGGCCACCTTTACCAAAAAAAAAGGTACTCCAAAGAGTAAATTTGTGTGAATTAATGGTCTGTATATATAATAATCAACCTTTGAGTTAAGAAAAAACCCAAAATTTGAACTAAATATAACCAACCTCAAACAATCAAAGTCAAGGGAAAAAAAAAAAAAGAAAAAACGTACGGTTTTTCTTTTGCCTTTTTTTTTTTTTTTTTTTTTTTTTTTTTCTCTCAGGTTGGNTTTTTTTTTTTTTTTTTTTTAATTGCTATGTAGCGCCTAAATCGAAATACAATATACGGGCGGAGACACGCAGACAAATTCTGCCACAATCACTTTTAGGGCCCCATTCCTGCCACGTTCCCAGCGGAGACGCGGCCTCCTGCACAGAGTCCACCGGCTCCACGGGCGGGGGCAGAGGGCGAGCCCCGGTGACCGGCCCGGGATGCACCAGCCCGCCGGAGCTCCCCGCCGGCGTTGCCGCCGCTTCCCCGAGCGGCTTCCGATCTGAGCGCTGCGCTCCGACAGCCCCTAGTGAGAAGCACCGCCTGGTTGGTGTTATTTTTAATTTTCTCGTGTGTTAAATTATATTTGATTTTATTAAATTTCATCACATTTGGGGTTATTTTATTCAATTTTGATTTATTCTGTTTTATTGTCCCTGTCACACCAGGGATGAGGGGACAACCTTCTCCCGAAACCTCAGTGATCTATCTGGGCGGCTTCGGCAGCCCGGACTGCAGCCAGGGCCAGGGAAAGAAGCATTTCAGGCGGAAAATAGGCGCGCGTCATCAGCCGCAGCCCCGGGGTTCCGGCGGGCCCCGCGCTCCTCGGGACGGAGCTCAGGGCTCCCGCTGCTCTCCCGCTCCCGCGGGGCGGCCTGAGGGTCCCGGGCGCCGCCACCGCCCCCGCGCCCTCCCGCAGCCCCGGCCCGAGCCGGTAGTGCGGCCGCTGATTGGCTGAAGCCTACGGTGGCCCGCGCCCCAATTGGCCTTTCCGCGNGGCGGGAAGCGCCGGGAGCGCCCGGAGAGCCCTGTGGCGGCGGGAAGGGTCCCGCCGTGGGCTCCGTGCCTGCGGCCTGGCGGATTGCAGCTCCTGGGCTCATTAAGTCATATGCCGGTCATGGCGGTTTTCGCGTCCTTTGGTTTCCCTGCGGGCAAATTTGGGTTTGGAGGGAGGTGAGAAAATCACAGGTCGCAGGATGAGTGCGGAGCTGATGACAGAGCCGGCCTGGGTACAATACCCGCTGGATTTTGCGTTCTTAGCTTCTCTAGGTCTGCCATTGCTTCTGGATGGCTACCATTTGCAACTAGGGAAAAAATAAAACCCCACAGGTTTTACCTTCTGAATTTGTAATTATTGATAGCTGCAGTAAACCAGGTATGTCCTCCGCATTTTATAATAAGGAGAAAATAATAAACCGCATTTGCAGGAAAAAATGTGGAGAACGTAGGCAGAAAGACTGGTGCTAAGGCTGAAGAAAAATTAATTCCTTTAAAAAATATTACTCATTGAAATGATTGTTTGCTCAAGGGCCATAGACATTAAATGACAAGATTTTTCTATTTTGTTTTCTGTGGGAGGATTCAGGTTTGTTGAGTCATATTGAACAGAGAATAATGAAAGGCTGCATTTTGTGAGTGAAGAACAGAACATTATTTGTTTGCTGGAAGTCAAGAACCAAGAAGAATAAATACACTGAGATAGCTTTTGGACATTTTTAGAAATTAGTCTAAACATTTTGGAAACTGGTCTTTCAGTTTCCAAAAATTCACACTCAGCCTCAGCTATTCTTGTAAAGGCAATTGATTTCAGTAACATCCTATTTTTTAAAATTTGGGAAGCAGTTTTGATGATTATTGACTTGCCCTATATTAACCTGTTCATAGAAACACCATCAAGAAGTCTGGATGCATCTGGCAGGAGGTGCAAAGCATTGCCAAGAGGCAGATTGTAAGGACCTTCAGGGTAATTTATGTTTTCAACCAAACTTGGTTTTGACACAAAACTCGGTCATGTACCTTAGTAGTTAATACTGTAATTACTGTTATATCCATTGCCTGAGGATGCACGTGGGAGATGAATGGTGCTCTGAATGACCAAGCTGTAGGGCAGGGCCTTACAGATCAGGGATCTAGGTCTTACTGCTTTAAACTTGCTGAATGGTTTTAAACCTAGTCTTGAGTTTACACCTTTAAACAACTCCTAAAATTACCTGACTTTGCAAAGATGTTGAATACCTGCTCTCCCCAATGAAGCTTGTGGGGCTGATTTAAAATCTGCCAGGTTCTTTGACATATAACTGGGATAGATGTAGTCTGCTGTAATGCAAGTGAGTTCAGATTTTGAACTGGTTGCTAGTACAATACTCAAGGAGAACTTGATCGCTTTAAACAAGGAAATGACTCTATATACTTAGAGGAATGTAGTTTCAAAGATTTTTCTATTAAACTCATATTTTAAATCCACACACAAGATCTGATCAGAAAGCTCTGCTATAGGTATGAGAATATGAGTTCTTAAGAGTCTCTTTCTGTGGCTGCAACTCTGGTGTGGCAAAGAAATGATTTATTGATCCAGAAAACTTACGAATTTGTTTGGGTATGTTCGTACTGAAAATATTCCAGGGAACCTTTGTTTTTTGTTTTGTTTTGGTTTATTTTTCTTTTCTTTTCTTTTAATAGAAGTTATGTGCTTGGAAGTTCATTTTGAAAGAGTGTTTGTAAGCTGTGTTTGTAAGCTGTACTTCCAACGTAAAAAAAGAATCCCCACACCTCTCTCTGGTGAAGTGAGCAGCAAGCCTTGGATTCATACTTCTTATGTGGCAGGGAGACATGAGGATGGGAGAAAATCTAACTGCACTTGGCTTCAGGTCAGGGAATGGTGAAGGTCAAGGATTCTGTCTGAAAAAGAGTAATTCTACACTTGACTGTGAGCAGTTACTTTCTGAATTTTCACCTGAAGGGAAAGTTCAACATGTCAAGGTCATGTTCAAGCTCACTGGAGTTCATTGGACCATATCAGATAAAATCTACAAGCAACAAAAATGCTTTCAGGTATATTCAAAGTCAATCCAATGAGGAATGATTCCCTACAGCATATGTAATGCTATAAACTTAGACTTGTATTTTATAAGAAACAGAAGAAAGTTTCTTAACAACTGAAAAAAGCCATAGCTGAAGAAACAGATCATTAGATCTAAAGTGTATATTCATCCATGTTTAGAGCTGATATTTCAAAATGTTATAGACAGCTATGAGCAAAGATCATAAGCTTTTTATGTAGATTTGCATATGGGTGTGGCTTTTTGATGTTCAAATTTTCATTTTTTTAATCTGTTCTGTTTGGAATGTATTATCCTGTTTCAAGGGTAATGGAAGTGCTTGCATTTTTATTCTTTTTTAGAAATTGTAGACTGCTTGCTCCTGAAGAGAGTGGTTTGGTAGCAGGTAATTTGAAGTCCTGATCTAAAATTGAGTAAATGTGATTTAAAAAGACAACATCAATAAAGTGAGATTCAGAGTGCTAAAGAAAAAATCATCACTGTGCTACTGTTTGCATCACTTTAGTTTCATTGCAGATGGCTAAGCAGTTGCAAGGAGAAAACTTTAGGAAGAATGGGAAGAGGTGAAGCCTTTAAACTCCTTTGTAGTTTACAAAACCTACTGGCGAGTCAGAGCAGCACAGGCTTGTGTTCTAGCTTTGGAGCATATGACTGCTTCCTTTTGGCTCTATTCAGAAAAATTAGAGGACTAAAAATACATTTCAGCTCTGAGTCCTATTTTTTCTGTGTGGAACTTGCACTTATCTGTTTTTCAGTAGTCTGAGCTGTGCAGTAGCTCACCAAAAGAAATAACTGAAAATGCAGACAGTGTATTTTTTTAGTATACTTATTGAAAAATCAAAGAGGCTAGACACGGGGGTTTTCAGAGGTACTCCACCAAAGATCCAGGTAGCTACAGCACGGGGATAAAGCGTCCTGTTGAGAATGCACATTTGCAGCTCAGCAACAACTAAGAATTGTGTCCGAGCAGCTATGCGGATGATGGTTGGCCTTCAGTTTGGGTTTGTTATTTCTCCAGAAAGCCCCTCCTTGTAGAAACAAGCAAAACTGACATTTTTTGATAGAAACAAAGGACTGTGGGGACCTTCAGCCTCTGGTCTGAGTTCAGGCGGGATTCTGGTTGCAGCTCACAGTGCCCTGTGGCCCACAGTGACAGTTGTCTTTGTCAGTGCCCATAAGGAAAACTACTTCAGCTTTGCGCAGGCCAGAATTCATTGCATGAACACTGAAATTTTGTGGTCTGTTTTTTTTCCCTTTCTGTTTATAAAGCAGAAACTTAATTTAACATCCCTCTGTTTTGTGTTGCCGACAGCCAGCTAGCTAAGAATAATGCCTTTTGAACAAAGCAGAGAGAGGAAGCAAAACACTTTTTTCAGTGCTTTAGCATAAGAAATTTAAACTGTAAACAAGTTTGTTATCTTAAATTTTTTTTTTATGGTTATGTAACATTGTATGCTATATATCAAAAAACGCAGCTTAATTATTGAAGAAACGAAGGACAGTTAAATTCCTGAATGAGTTTAGTTTCTTGTAGGGCAACAAAGTTGCTTAAGCTTAATTTCTTGAGTTAGCCTGTACTAGTTTTAGAATATGCCTCTATGCTTTGCCTTCTTCCAAAACATTTAAAAATAGAGACCCCTAGAATTTCAGAATGATACATATTTTTTTATAAAGCAATAAATAGGAAAGAAATGTATAACTTCTGTTCCTGAATGAAATTTGTCAGGAATAGTATCTAATGCTTTTGTCATAGCTAATGAAAAAAAAAAAAACCTATTGTAAGGGGATATATAAAACAGTTGAAAAATATAATTAGCAAAATAAACCCCTATACAGTGATGCAGACAATTATTTGTCTAAAATATTAAATTCAATATTTATCTTAAATGAGAAGAATTTATATGAAAACCATAACTCTTATCTCTGATTATATGCATCTCTTCCATAAAGATCTGATTCACCACACTTCAGATAAGACATTCCTGTTTCTTGCTCTCAGCTTAATGTTTTGGTAATAAGGGAATTTTAATGTGGTGCAGAAACTAATAGCAAATGAGAATCCGTAGTTAGAAGGATTTCCTCAAATGATTCTTGCAAAATGCTTGTCATATTTAAAGTCAAGCTGCACATTTGTAAAACGAGGAATACATTTCACTGATTAAGATGTATCATGTAAGAAAACAAACAGATCCTTTGCTTTTAAAATGCCTTCTTCCTTTACGCAGCAGATGGTGCTAGATTGTGAATATATGTCAATTTGATTTATTTATAGTCTGAGGAATATACGGTGAAAGACATGCCATGTACAATGTTCAGATAGACTACATAACAAACTGATCTTTATAAACTCATTTGTTTTGTCACAGTCTTCTGTGGTGTGCATGCTTTTCCTGATGTCTCCTCTGCACCCTTCGAAGACTTTCAAAATTGCTGTATCTATTGTGCTTATGAAAGATGCCAAAACTAACAAGCAATTGAGTGACAGAATTATAGTCAGTTCTAAAAGGTACCTTTTAGCTAAAGAATAGGTAGAGCAGAGGTAATAGGACTGTAGACAAACTTATCTTTTTTTCTAGAGTCTGTACTGTCAGCAGCATCCCAAAAGCATGGCAATTTTCCCAATTCAAGTCTGTGTGTTAGCACTCCCAGACTTAATGGTACCAGGTACAGCTACGCTACTAAAAAGACAAATGTCTACAGAAAGGTGCATGTTCAGACCTGCACTTTGACTGCCCCTCAATAGGTCTTTGGGCTCACCTATAGTGCCTATCTGCAGCCTGGCTAAAAGTTGCTAGAGGTAAGAGATCTAAAGTTGCTAGAGGTAAGAGAGCTGCAGAAGTGACAGTGCACAACTATCAAAGCATAGGATGCCACATGGCTTCTAATGTTATCCTGCCCTTGTGCTCTCCTGCCCCCATCCAGTGTGAGCCATTGTCAGAGTACAGTCAGCTCCAGTCACATCACCTGTACCTCAGCATAATTGGATTTGTTTGCTGAAGCATTACTCAAGGAGCTCAGTGTCTCACTCTTGAGGGATTACAATGGACATTTGGTGTCTAAGTTTTCAGGGCTCTTTTGAAAATTCCAGATGCAACAGTATGCAAAATAGGCTGTTTTGTCCCTTGACAGTGGGAACCTTTGTTAGAGTCTGTTAGCTTAGATCCTTACTTCTGCTTTAGGAAGTGATAGATCAAGAAATATGCAAAGTTAGAGCTTATTTGCCTCATCCAAGACCTCAAGGATGAAAGAGGCAGTGTCACTGCAGCCTTTCCAGAGGCCTTTCCTGGACTGGAGAAATACCCTTTTGGGATCCTTCAGGTGCTGATTAGAAATTCAGCAGAAAAAAAAAAAGCCTGCTCAAACACTGAGGAAAACTAGTATGCATTCACTGAGACATTCTCAAATGTCACCCCATAAGGCATGTCCTGAGGTCAGTACATTGGTAAGTATGAAGGATTATTATTATTAAATTAATTCATTAGTAATGTAGAGAGTAATGAGTTTCCAAAAGAGTGAGAGAATGTTTAATCCTATCAAAGAAGTGGTTACTAAAATAACTGCAGGAAGTGAAATCACTAAACTACAGCGTCACTATTACCAGGTGTTGCTGTAACTCCTAATAAGTGAGGCTTCGAAAAAAATAATGGCATAATTATTTAGTGGCACCACAGATGGGGACAACAATATGAGAAATAGTCCAGAGACTTGGATCACCTCAGTAATTTTCTCAGAAAAACAATTAAAGTGTTACCCAAATTAATATCTTATTAAGGCTTTTAAATATCATTGCCTCAGTTTGAATGTTTATGGGAAAATCTCTTGTGTTACAGCTTCCCACATACAGTTCAGACTCCTTGCTTCAAGGTCTTGCATAAATTAGCTCCCATCTGTCTTTTTTTTACCATCTTCTAGCCCATTTCTTGCCTGGCTCAAACCTACCCTTTTTCTTACTTCCCACCTCTGATTTCTTTTCTGATAATAATATTTAAAAAAAAAAAAAATTTGCAAGTTGCCTTATGGGACCACAAACATCTTGTTTTCCCTAGTGAAGAAGATTAAAGCATAAAAAACAAAGAAATCCTACAAAAATAATATGTGTGTTCTGTGTGCTCTGTATGAAACTTGTCCAAATACTGAGAATGAACTATAAGTAACAACTCTACTTGGTAAAGTAAAAAGTGTTTAACTGTGCAACATACTCATGTTGGACCATATTATATTGTTAATGGAAATGCAGCTTACACCTTGACCAAGTTCTTGTCAGGGGATTAGCCTTTGGGAATAGGGAAGGTGTCACAGAAGCTGACTGAAGGAGAGGAAATTAAACTTAGGAGAAAAACAACCAGTAATGATATTGAGCTAAAGCTAGTTGGTGCAGTTATTGTTGAGGAGTTACAGCACCATACGATTAGACCATGGATGTCATCTATGAAAGATTTCTGAAATCTTAAATAGAAATCATTGACAGCTTACTTAAGGCCCCTCTTAGCACAGTTAGTTGTTTTGTGCTCTCAACTTGAGATAGTTAGTAGAATTTAACTCAAATACTATCTCTTTGGTAAAATTTTGAGTTGAGTTAGCTCTTCAGTTGAGTCAGCTCTTTTGAAGAAATCAAGGCCCTTTGTAGTCCTCTCTTGAGTTACTGGGTCAAGTTTTTAAGTCCTGACAAGCAGGATATATTACTTTGGGTCCTTTGCTTTGCTAATTCACAGACTTACCTAAAGCCAGCTTTCACTTTCCCCCTTCCATCTATTTCCAAACCATTTTTAAAGCCTTTTTTTTTTCATGCCAGATGATCTCATTCTACATTTTTTATTGCAAAACATTCCAGAATGTCCAATGACATCAGCATCAAGTATTTTGCTCTGGTCTAGGATAGGATCTAGTAGAGACTTGTATTGGACTCTCCAGATTTTCTAAACACAGTCTAAACAATCTTGTTTCTACAAAATTATTATATACCTAGAAGAATTTCACTGCAAACATGACTGCCATAACAACTTTTTTTTTTTGTTATAATTCTGATGTTCTCAGATGCCTTCAAAATTAGCCCATTCAGGATGTTTTAAGTGTGCACAATAATAGCGCACAATTTGCAAATTAATTTTCAGTTCTGCCCTTCCACAGCGCCAAGCTTTACTTTATGCCCATTCCTACTTGTCTCCATAGGAGATGTTCATTCTCCTTTGCGGATTCTTCTACAGAAAACATTCCAAAGTTCCTAGGAAAAGTTGGAGGAAAGTAAGTTTTTTCAGTTTTTATTGTGTGTGATGGGGTAGCTTGACTGAGGTTGTTCTAACAGCTTGTTTTTTTTTTTTTTTTCCTGTCTGCCTAGGCAATTAGTCATCAGTTTTAATAGCTCAGAAGAAGAGATCTGGCTTTTGTGGCCTTTGTTTCCTTTGAGATGTATCTCCAGATATTGCTGTGCTTCCCTGAGTCTCCTGTCCTCAGCTCAGTGGACTAAGCCCATCTGTCTCTAAGTGGCCAACTTCAGGGTGTTTGAAACTGAGAGGCAGATCACTCTCCATGAAGTGAATTAGATAATCATGGGGTATTAAGGGGGTATTAAAAGTGCCTGCTCTCTGCCCATGATCTCTTTGAGTAAGAATTATGATATCAGACTGCAGTAGAGATTTATGGCAAAAATAAAATATATCTTATTTGTTGGCATGTGTCTTGTCCCTTGAATTGGTGCCCTGGGGAAGGACCTTAGCTTCAGGATTCAGCCAAACATACACTAATCAGAGAAGGCCCCTGATTCCCCACCAGCCTTGGCCATGTCCCTGGGTAACAGCAAGCACTACTGATGTCGAGCCAGGCTCACGGGCTTCCTCCAAGGAGAGAGAGCTCAAGCTTGAGGACACATGCTGGGGAGATGAAAAATGAACACCATGTGATGTGACAGTGTGCCTCATCCCTGCAGGAGCCTCCTCTGTTGAGATGAGCCGGTCCTATAGAGCAATGTTCACTGCTTTGTATATCTTTTCAATAAATCAGCACAGGGGGAGAGCACTGAAAAGGCTGATAATCCACTGATCTCTCCTATTTCCAGTGGTCCTCTTTCCTAGCCCCTGGTTTGTAACAAAAAATAATGACATGTCTGTTATATAGGCTGTGAAGGATGCACATGGTGCAGCAATGACTATGGAGAGCCCAGGAGAAGGAGGTTTTTCAAGTGTACAGTAAGACCTCACAGGACAGGTGAGACATGTTTGAGACCGTACATACGTGACTGAGAGCCTCCAAAAGTGCCATGCAGTGTGGATAGAGGAGGGTGATGTAATCATGGAGGCACTTACAGAGGCAACTCAAATGTACAACCTCACAACAATGTTAAAGTGACTTTTCTGGTTGCAGAGAGGGGGCAGAGCTTAGTGCGATATGGATGTGGCTCAGTTGTCATCCTAAAACATATACATCTTCTGGGGGGCATGGTTTTGGGAAGAAGAGGTAAGCACACTGCTGGAGGTGTGCCCTTTCTTGCCTTGATCTTTCCAGTGGAAAAGCTGTCAGCATCAGCCCTGCAGACTCCATCCTTTGCTCCATCCTCCATCCATCCACTCCCATTTCTCTGAGACACGGCTACAGGATGTAGTGGTGAAAGGAAAGCATTGGCCATATGGAACTAAGTTGAGGTGGTGAACACTTTTTACTGGTAAAACACCTTCTCTCTTTGTATACTTTTGTTATTAATGTTGCTGCTATTACTGTGTGTTTCTTATTTAGTTGCATTTTGCTTTCAGTAAATTATCTTAACCCATAGTCTCTGCTGTTGTCCCTCTCTTACCAGAAAGGGTGGGGAAAGGGGAGTAGCTTTTTAGGGGTTTAATTTCTGGTTGGTCTTAAAGCACCATAGTGACCAACAGGATTTAGCATCTGATATATTTTCTGTCTGCAACTACGTGCTCCATTTCCCAAAACTGTTAAAAATGTTATCTTTTTTGAGATTTTGTCTTAGCTTACCACAGTAAGGAGGGATTTCTTTGCTTCTTCATTTATTGACTTCTCAGTTTTATCTGTTTGTGTTCAACATGACCTAGTCATATTTGCACAGACTTTTGTCTTTATATCAGGTACTGCCTTAATTTGTTCACCAGCTACCTGTTTTTGCAATTTGTGGACTTCTCAGGGTAACGTTTTGTCTGCCTTTGCTTTTCAGTTCCCTGTGCCATTATTTACAATCCCTTTAAGACTTCTGCTCTGGTTTTGCAACCCTTAGAAATCTAGATGAGAATCATTTGAGAGCTACTTTTCAATTTTGTGTTTCTGAACCTTATTACAAGTGGATTCTGAGTGAATGTTGCCATTGGCACTGCAATACTGCATGTCTGACTCAACAATCTCAGCCTTGTTAAATGATAACAAGAAATCACCAGTTTGATATTTTTTAGGAAAAAACCTCGTCTTTTAGAAGTGGTTTTTTTTTAGGATCTCATGTTCTAAAAGTTTCTTTAGCACAAACTAATAACTGCATTCTCTCCGCTCTGTACTGTAGGCTATTGAAAGGCTGGCATCTTAGAGCAAATAATCAAAAAGTATAAAAAACCCCAACTCTTGCAAACTGCTAAGTCTGCATGATTGGCAGTTCTTTTCTTATTTGCCTCTGTCTGTCTGTTCCCTTCTAGATTTATCCTCTGGCTTTACTTTTGATCCTGCCATGAGGAAATGTTCTTTAGCAGTCAGGAAGGAGCACTATCAGTCAGTACTCACAGTTATCAGGTGGGCTTACCCAGAACATCAGACTGGTGAGGCTGTCGTGAGGGGCTCCCACCCTCGATGTAGCGGGAGCTGAGCTGGGAGAAGCCAGGCTGGTGCAGTACTTCAGTGCTGAATGTGGAAACAACCCTCCCAGCAGCAGCATTCACTGCCCTCTTCTCTCCTGTCCT
Source organism: Dasyornis broadbenti (assembly GCA_013397935.1). Lineage (NCBI taxonomy): Eukaryota > Metazoa > Chordata > Aves > Passeriformes > Dasyornithidae > Dasyornis > Dasyornis broadbenti. The sequence continues at coordinate 1,517,052 of VZRN01005523.1, forward strand.
CCTTTTGTCCAACAGGAGAAGCAAACTTGATCCTTCATTGTGGTTCCCTGTGTCTCCCACCCCAGCTCATTTCCACAGCAGGAAGAGCCTAGCCCTGGGTTCTGTTCTTGGTGGGGAGCAATTCAGTTTTTTTTGCCATAAAAAACACGTCATCATTCAGGAGGCCATCCAACCCAGCATCCCGCACATAACAGAATCAGTGCAGGGTCATTCAGGTCAGGTTGCTCAAGGCTTTGGAGACTTGATAAATGAAGTGCAGCTATGTCTGATCATAGAAGAATGAGAATTTCTTACATAGTTGTTTGTCTTGAGATCAGTAAGGCATCTGACACCATCTCCTACAACATTCTCATTGAGAAACTGATGAAGAATGAACTAGATAAATGGAAAACCATTTGAGCTGGTGGTCTTGAAAGGTTATGATCAGCAGCTTGAAGTCCAGCTGAAGGCCAGTCATTAGTGATGTGCCTGAGGAGGCCAATAATGTTCATCAATAACATTTTCATTGATGACTTGGATTACAGAATCACAGAATAACAGAATAAGCTGAGTTGGAATGGACACACAAGGATCATTGAGTTCAACTCACAGGTCTTCACAGAACCATCCCCAAAAGTCACATCGTGTGCCTGAGCATATTGTCCAAACACTTTTGAACTCTGTCAGGCTGGTGCTGTGACCACTTCCCTGGGGAACCTGTTCCAGTGCCCAATTACACTCTGAGTTAAGAACATTTTTCTAATATCTAACCTAATCCTCCCCTGGCACAACTTTAGGCCATTCCCTTGGGTCCTGTCACTGATCACAGAGAGGAGAGATCACTTCCTGCCCCTTCTCTTTCCCTCACGAGGAATTTGTAGACCGCAATGAGGTCTCCCCTCAGTCTCCTCTTCTCCAGGCTGAACAGACCTGTGACCCCAGCTGGTTGTGATGCAGTTCAAAAGGACCTTGGCAGGCTCAGGAAACTGTCTGAAAGGAGTCCCATTAAGTTTAAAAAAATGAAATGTCCTGCCACTGTGAAGGAACAACTTCATGCACCAGTACATGCTGGGGACCAACTGTCTGGAAAGCAATTTTCCAGGAAATTACTTTGGGCTCCTGGTAGACAATGAAAGTGATCCAGCAGTGTGCCCTCACAGCAAAGATGGCAAACAGCCTTCTGGGCTAGATCAGAGCATTAGCAGCATGGAGGTGATCCTTCCTCTTTACTAAGCCTTGGTGAAGGCCCAGTGCAAGAATGACAGGGGCTTGCTGGAGTGGGTCCAGTGAAAGACTATGGATGATTAAGAAGGTGGAACATCCTGCATAGCAGAGGCTAAAACACCTGGTGTTGTTCAGCCTGAAGAAGAAATGGCTCAGGAGGATCTGGTCAATACGTACATATGCCTAATAGGAGTGGCTAAAGAAGGAAAGGACAGGTGTAGGACAAGAGGCAGTGGGCAAAAACTGAAACAGGAAATGGAGTGATCATGCTATCACTCATGAACGCTCATCTTAAAGCTGCAGCCTGGCAGTTAGGCTCAAGAGCAAGAATTAGCACTTTTTAAAGACAACCATAACCCTATTCTTCATATTCAGATACATGTTATTTTGTTTATGCTTTACCACCTTTCATGGTTCTTTTTTTATTATGACTTCTTTATTGTATCCAGACTTCACTTTCATAAAACTTCCCTCTCTCTTTCTCTCTCTTAGCTCTACTGACTGGTAAATGTCTTCTGTCAAACAGTAAGCATCAGGTATTGCTAATTCCAGCTAAAGAAGACTGGTAAATATTTCACTGCAAAACCAGACATGTAAATAAGGTGCATTTTGTGATCGAACAAAGAAAAAAATGTTTATATGTAAATTAGTGTTGTGTTTGATGTGAACCCAGTCAAAAGGTCTTACTGAAAAACCTGTGAGGTCTGTGAATACTTTTTCAGGTACTTACATATTTGTAATATTTAACATGTGTATCACAGAATTTGATCAGTAAGTTGTGATTTTTTTCTGACTAACAGACTGTAAATCCATAAGACCAACTTCTTTGCCCTACAGCAAATACTGGGGACATAGTCACAGACAAACTTAAATTGCTACTTTGAGTTTTAAAATAGAAGATAAAAACTATTCTGATAAATCACTAAGATGTAATAATTTTCCTCCAAGCTTTTTGATGCCATGGCAAATGAGTAACATTTTCACAGAAGGTATTTAAACACTATGTATAATCACAAGAGAAAAAGCAAGGCAACAAAATTATGCTAGGTCAGGATGTTTAACAATTAGCCAGGAAGAAGGCACTTTCATGGTCTGAGTCAGCTAAGGACAGAGACTCTTCCCATCATCAGTGGAGTAAGTGGCAGATTTTCAAGGAGTCAAATGACTTATAGTGTCAAAAAACTTTATTTGCTATAATAAAAAACCTCCCCACCACATGCATTCTTTTAAAAAAAGTAAAAGTGACCTTGTCTTAAAAAAATAAGTATCTTGCTCACCCTCTCGTCCCAGTATTGAAGCCTTCATTTCTTACCATTAGCTCAGATCTAACCTGTAGCTTCCTGCGGGGAGAGAAACAGCTTCTACCCTTGGGAGAGGGCCCTCAGCAGGCAGAAGCATCTGGTGTGACAGCATGGGCCAGAGAAAAGAGACACAAGTTTGATGGACTGCCATTGGAACTGGAGAGGGTATCTGTCTTCTCTCCCACATTTTGAGTTATGTTCCTTTTTTGTTTGGAGCCTTCTGCTGCCATTGTGGCCTAGGGTAGCTCAGGACAGCAGGAATCCGCTGGACATCAGAGCCTCAGGGCTCTTGAGGAGATGTGTGTTGTTTTACATTCTGCCTGCAGAAAATATCTTGGAGGACTGGGTATTTTCTTCTGCATTTCTTGTACTTTCTGACTGTTTTTATCATTTACAGAAACACTACCAGTAAGACAAAATAATTTTCCTTAAAATAAATAAAGTTTCTGGTCGACTGGGTGATAACACAATGATATTTATGCACCTGACTCCAATTCTTTCCCCTTGAAATACAAGTCTTTTTTTCTTCTTTGTTCTCTATATCACTTCTTCTGCTCCTCAGCATTAATGATATTTAGCAGTGATTTGCAGCCTCCAAGATATCTAGAATTGTGGACTGTGGTGAAGTATATAATCTAAGTTAGCTCACTAAAATCTGTCAAGTCAGTAGTTCATGGAGATTTGTGTATCTCCTAAGAGATGGTTATTCTTTATTTTTGTATTCCTTCACTAATATGTTGCTACTCTTGCAACTCAAACATTTCAGATTGCACATATGAATAAGTGTTTGACTAAGTGTCAAGAATAACACTTATTTCATGAGTAGTGACAGCAGGGACCTGTTCTTGTTCTTTTAGGAATTTTTGTGATCTTTCTGTCTTATTTTAGGCTTGTTGCTGGAGATCAGTAGTTCATAGACATTTTCTGAACAAATGAGAAACAGAGAAAAGTTGAGAGCTTGAAATAATGTGTCAGAGATGATAGGGATAATTTATTTCTTCATAGTAGAAAGATAGAAATTAATCCTTTTTCAACACTGAAAAAAGTTCAGTTTGCAGTTTTCAAGAAGAGGTCTTTTTCCTGCCACTTGCTTCATGCTGGACTACCAGTTCTAATAAGGAACTTTCAGTATTTGCATCTTTGTGGTTCTTTCAGAAACACTAGCTCATTTGTTCTTAATAACATTACTGAAAAATACCAGTAATTATATAATGGCTGTAGAAACCACATTTTAAATAAATGAAGAGAGAAATGACTTTTTTTTATTATAACTCTCCAATTTATATGTAATTACCAGCTATAAAAGAACCTTCCTGGTATGCATAATGACCACCTTTTGTCCTTGCATGAAAAGTCGAGGTGTTTTCATTCAAGGTTTTGTTCTCTTCAGCTTATTCCTGGCTGGTTGGGGAGACAGAGGCAGCTGTTTTTATGACAAGTCACACAGCCCTTCCCCAGACTATTGAAAGTGTTGGTTTGAAAACCAGCTGGGTGTATTCTCAGTCTGTCAAGCCCAGGCCATAGAAACAAGAATCCTGGGCAAGCTAGTTGAAATGTGCCATTGTTAAAAGGGAGCTGTTCTTGATGTTGTTTTTTAAATGTTAATAGAAACTAGAAATTACTAATTACCTGTAACTGCTATGATTTAAGAGTAATACAATAGAAAACATGCAGACAACATAAAGCAACACGCATTGCTTTTTCAGTTACTTTGGGCTCCACTAGAGATTTGATTTTCTGCCATCCTTTGTGTAAGCACATATAAAATTCTGCAAGAAAAAGATTCAGGACTATTCTTGCTGTATCAGTTGTTATGACTATTATCTGTAAGCTGCAGTAGAATTTGTAATTAGAATGAAAAATACCTTTGTTTTTTGAACAGAAGGGAAAAGTTTACTGTCTGTGTAGCACCACAGCCACCTTTCTGTCAGAAATTTGCCAGATAACTGACAGGGGATGATGATACTTTTGGCCTTCAGACTTTGGACTAGAAGAATATTGCTAGAGATGGAAAATGTGGAGGAGAGGTGGATCTGTAGATAATACAGTCATGGACTGCACAAAGATTGTAGTCACTGGGACAAAAGGAAAATGCTGGATGTAATTCTTGTGAAGGTGTGAGACCTGGTGCTTGGCAGCAACCTGGATACGTAGTCTCAAGGTGAAAGAGCCTCAGGTGGTTGAACCTGAATGACAGGTAGGAGAGTTCCTGTGCAGCAGTCTTTGTAGCCTACAGCAGTTTTATATATTTGACCCACATCATGTGAGAATGCTCAGAAGCAGCAGTTTCTTTGTCATCACTTTTGTGATGGCATGGCATTGCAGGTACAGCAAATGATTGGTACAAAACAAGGACACCTGCATCTGTCGGCTTGTCATGAACTTAACAGCAACTGGGATGAGTGGTTGCAGAATTTAGTACACACATCGCTGGAAGAAACTTTGCTGCCGGTAATGCCCCATACTCTCCTTCGAAAAACAGGGAAATAGCCAGATGTTTTTTGTGCTTCAGTGTCTATCACAGGTTTGTTTCTGTATGGCAGAAATATTCCCAAGAAGGCAGACAAGAAGAAAAAAAGGGTCTTGCTTCAGTGTTATTTTTTCCAAATTTAAAAAACTCTTGTTTTATATTTGGGGTATGGGTGAATGAATAATACTGAAGCTCGACTTGGCTCTTCTACTGTTTTCATGAAAATTTTCCCAGATTTGGGCTCTCAAAATTGCTCTTTGAATGACATAAACTTCATTTTGTGCAGTGTGCATTTTGAACAGTAAGCAATGTGGTCAGTAAGTGGTCTGTGCTTTGTCAGTGCAGACTTCTTGTGGCTGCCTGACAAGTGAAATGAGCAGGTAAGATAAAGTGATATTTCAGTTGAATAAGCAGCAATAAATTCTGAGGGTTGCAATACTCAACATCTGATTTTGGGTCTTGAGCTGTCTTCATACAGGTAGGGATTTTATAGATTGTGAACTTTTGTTTCAAGGTGTTGTTCCAGAAGACTAAATCTAGTCCCAGATCTGAAACACAGAAAGATGGAATAAAATGTTTAGTGAGCACAGTGGTTAAGAGTCTGGTTTTCCATGGATTTTTATGCTTTTCCATTCTCTGAACATCCCTATACTCCCCCTGCAATAATTTTACTTTCACTCTTATTCCCTACATTTCTTTATGGGACCTTCTGCATGTCCGCTGTTGCCCATTCCCCCCACTTCCACTGTAGCCTTTCTTTCAGCAGAGGCAAGCTGCCCGTGCAGAGGTGTCTGTGCTGAAGGAGCTGAGATGCATTCTGCTCTCCCTGAGTGTCTGCCCTAAATCTTGGTTGACAGCACTGAGAGTCAGGGGATAAGTACTTAGCCATGTATGTCTCAGCCTAGAGCTGAGTCTCTCCAGCAGCTAAAATGAGCTAATGTGGAAAGTTAAACCACTAACTACGTGAATAGAATGGTGGTTTCTCATAACCATGGGTCCACATTGCCAGATTGGATAAGGCTCTGAGCAACCTGGTCTAGTGGAAAGTGCCCCTAACCATGACAGGAGTTTTGGAACTAGATGGTCTTTAAGTTTTCATGTAACCCAAACCATTCTAATGATTCTATGATTTGCATTTTGCTGCAAAAGCAGTACCTGCTTCAATCAGCTCCTTTTAGCTCTGAAGTGGATTCTGTTGGGAAACACAAATTATTGCAGGGGTCTGACATTTGCTTGGCAAAGACATTTTATGTGGAATCAAATTTGAAAGGTATGGAAGTATATAAGCTGATAGTTGCTGGTTCAGCTGCTAATGAAATTGGCTTTGTTGAGGTTAGAACTAAAAACCTATTCATCAAAATATATGGGCAAATGAGTTTGTTATATTAGATATTTTAATAAAAATCACTAAATATTTAGCAGTCCTGCTTAATATAGAATTAAAAATCTCTCTTGTTTTCAGCAATCCACTTGTTTTATTCAGTTATTGCTTAACAAAGCAGACTGTATAGTGATCAGGGGATTTACAATATGTAATTGGTTCCTGGTGATAATGTATGTGTATCTAGCGAGTGGAAGAATTTTCTCCATTCAAATCAATGACATTTATTATCTTGATAAATGTGTAAAGATAATTAGTTGAGGCAATGATGCAGTACAAAAATGACACTCACTTTCTGTTGGAAAAAACCAACTCTTCTCATTTTTATTTATTTGGTTCCAAATTTCAGTGTAAACTCATTTTGTCTCTAGTGATGCAATATATAACACGGGGAAGATTGTATTTCTTGAAAGTGTGCAATGGTCAGTCTGGGAGGTGAAGATTAAGTGGATCACAGTTTGGCTTTTCATAGCCTTGAGGAGTCCAAAACAAGTGTGGTAGTGTGTGCTTTACACTATGATTATGGGTGGTCCCAACAGGACAGGCTCTCCATAGTGCTTCTCTGTCAACTGCATCTTGTTTATATCTTTTGCTTTTCAATTACTTGCAGAGTATTGGGAAATGGTGTGATTTACACACAGTGTTGAAGTGATAACATGTAAATGTTTGTGTTGTCTGCCTACTGTAACAGGCTGGTGTTGCATCCTCTCCCTCAAAGGCTTCGTAATGATGCTGCTGCTTCTGAGAGCCCTGTCCTGAAGAAATCTGCAGGTGTTGCTACCAGAGCTTGTAACGACCCTCTGTGCTGAAAGAGAATGGGAAAATAGACAACTTTGTTATCCCTCCTTGAAATCTCTGAAGATGGGACAGAAATGTTTAGTTATCACCAAACACTGAAAACAGCAGAACATAACCCATCTTAAAATAGTCTTAAAATAGTACTTTTTTTTCATGCCACAGAGACACTTGTCTTCTTGACCATCAATAGCAAGTGAATGATAAATTTAACACACAGTAGCTCATGGTAAAGCCTACAGATAAATTACTGTCTTATTTGTAATAATTTGCCTTCAATTTAACATACTGGAGTTGTTCCAAGGACATCTTTTCATAGAAGAAGCAGATGTAGATGAAGTTTTGCACAATTTAGGCTGTATTTTTTTTTTCTGAAACATTTAATTAGCAAGCATGAACACAGCCAGACACTTGAAATGGCACTAAAACAATTGTTTGATATTAAACAGCATACACATTCAACTTGTGAATGGAGTTATACTGAAAAGCTTGAAAATATCAACAAATTGTGGTGTGTTTAAAAAAGAAGTTTTAATTTTCTTCCAAGGTTTTTTCCTACAGAATTTAAAAGCTGGGGGAAAAAAGTTCCAATGAACACCAAAAACGAAAAGAAAATGAAAGAATGAGAAAAGATTGTTTCTGTAAATGCCTAGAGCTTGTTAATGGGTCTTTCAGAGATCAGAAAAAGAATTATGACCCATATTCTAAAAGCTGTATTGAACTGCTGTGCTCTTACTTGGAAAAGTTTGATTACATCATTTTGTGGGGAGAGTAGGACTCTGAATCATGTTGTTAAAATCTGAATGCAAAAAAAGAACCCAAATAGTATTTAAAATAAGAAGTTGGTAACAAGAACAATAAACTCAGCTGTACAGTCATTTTTGCAAGTTGTTGAGTGCTTAGAGCCAATTCCAACAGGTGATTGCAAAAGCAGCTGCTTGCTTTTCTGAACTTTGCTGACTGCAATGAAAGCACCTGGATGACTGAGACATGAACATGTCCCAAAGAGTGTTGAAAATTCAGGATTAAAGCTCAAAGTGCCCTTTGAAGATGCATATTAGTAGCAGCCTGAGGTGTAGCTTTCTGGATGAATCATGCATAACTCAGAAGAAAATCTAGATTGCATCACCTAAAAACATTGACTTCACAGTTTTCTACCATCAGCTAGCCATAATTTCATTAGTCTTTTGTCTTGAGTACTCTTATATTCACATACCCTTTAAGGACATCATTCATCATCAAAAGAATGGGAACATACAGATACATAAAAGATATCATAAACCTACTTCCACAGAATCAAAGGTTTTCCAAAACATGCTGAAAAATTTGTTATTTGCAGCTCAGGTGATATTTGAGAGCCCTTTAGATTTGCTTTGGAAAAACTTTTCATATTAACAAATTTAGGGGCACTAGTCAACCTTGAAGACAACCTCTGAATGAATAAGTTGGGTCTATAACTGTTTACAAGACAAAAAGAAAGCTTCCCCTAAGTCATATATTTGTAGTAATCATGTACCATCATAGACAGGATTTCTATAGAAAGTATTTTATTCAATTACAGGCCTGTACTATCAGAAGACTAAATCCTGAAATATATTTCCCCAACACCTCCTCTGTCATCTTTGGTTCATCTTCTAACCTCACCTAACTTGTAATGAAGAACAAACTTGCAAATCAACAGACATGAATCTGTCCATGGCAGAACCACATGATCCAAAACAAGAGGTATGTGTGAATGTCAATTCCGTAACTACCATAGTAAATGTTTTTCACAGGGAATCATCAGAATCCAGGATTGTATTGCTCATATAACATTCCCACCCAATAAGCCAAATACTTTTGCAGAATTTAATCACAACAAACAGGAATTAATTATTGCAGAGAGCTGACAAACCACTAGTTACCAAGAAAACACATTCATGAAAGTACCATTGCATTTTTGAATTTTAGTCCTGATTTTCAAGGAAGACCTGTGTAATTCTTTCAAAACATAAGTCTGGAAAGAGTACATTTTGATGGATTTTGGACATGGTATGTTGCCTTTTTGAGCCTAGAAATGAAACTCAAGATAATTTTAGTATAGGATGTAATAGAAAAGTGGATCTTTATTGGAGGTGCAGGGGCAATTATGGAAGAATATCCACAGAAGCCCACCCCCACAGGGGTGAATACAGTTTTAAAGGTTTTAGGAGATTAGCGTAGTTGGTAAAAAGCACCAATTAGGAGGACAAGTGGTGACGCAATTCCTCCCAGGTCAAGCCCCTTCTCTGGAGCCTCTCCTCTTTGGTATTAGCTGTACCTGTTTATGAAAATGTGTGTTGAAGACGTTCTCAACCTTGGTTCCCAGGGAGAACCAAGATAGGAGAGGGCCCTGTACCCCGTGGGGCTTGGAGCTTTGGAATGTGTTTAGTCTTTCTAGCTGGGGAAAAGGGTAGGGAAAAGTACTGAGAAGGCTACAAACATATAAAAGAAAAAGGCAAAAATCATCTGGCATCAGGAGACATGATAAAACCAAGAATTATAGTGTAAGTTAGTCTCAATTTATACAGCTGGAAAGAATGAAAAAGCTGGAATGACAGTTGCTGATGTGCATGCAGTTCTAGAAACACAACAAGTAAAGTCTGCTAGAGAACAATTTGCTTGAGCTTACCATAATTCTTTTAACCACGTAGGCATGTAGACAGGCAGAGGGAGTTACTGCTGGAGAAGGGTGGGGGTGTTATCAAGAGGAGAGGAAATTGATAGCCTCTGTATGACTGTCTCACGAGGAGTAAATAGTTATTTGCCACCTATAAAAGGTTAGTGTTAGTCACCTTATGGGTAAGATTGTAAATGCTCTGCAAAACATGATTCTTTTCTGGAATCTTTCTAGATAACCACACAATAAAAGAGTAAACATATAAGAAAGAATCCTATATGTGCCATCTAATAGTTGAATTATGTTTTAGACCAAGTGAATAATATAATTAGTATTCTAGCTAGTAGAGATGAAAAGTTGAGATAAAAACAAATATGGAAAGCAGGACTTTCAATTTCAATTACGTTTTAAAAAAAACTGTTAGTAAACTGTGCATTCCAGGTTCTACTTTTATAATGAGCACATTTACAGCCATAGACTGGTCATGGTCATGCATGGAAAGGGGTGGTGGGAGGCACCAGCACTGAATCACTGTATGGAGAAGAGCACAGCAGAGCCTGTGTGAAACCACACAGCGTGGGATTTTCAAAACAAAGCACTCATGTGGCAAAATAAGAGAATAGTTCATGCACATATTATAGTGAGAAATTAGCATATGTAGTACCATTTTCACACTCAACCCATGGGGCTTAGAAAGAATCAATTATTGCCAGCACCTGCTTTGGATAGCAGTTTTTTTTTTTTCAGCTGGCCAAGAGATCATGCAAATGAGTAGGAAAACTTATGATTCCCTTTATGCAGCCTGGCCCAGTGAGATGGTGGTTGCCTGCTGGCTAAGGTGGATTTTGGAAAGGCCACTGGGGGTGCTTGGGCATGCATTGGGTAGGGGGACGGGGAAGTGTACATTTGGTCTGCTGGGCCTGGAGGAGACAGCTTAGGCCACAGTCAGGGTCATATGTTCACTTGCAGGTGGAAAGAGCAATGCCCCACTCAGTTGTCAGATGAGGATCCTTCTTCCACAACTCTTATTTTCTAATTTGGAACATAGCTATACCGGGGGTTATGCAGCTTATTTCTGGACACTGTCAGAGCACTGCTACATCAGCCTGACCTTTGCTTTTACCTGCCTTGATGCCATTTCAGCTGCTGGCAATCGGGTAGTTCATTTCTTACAGCACAGTAGGTTGGTACTGTGTAGAAACTGTCCCTTATGTGGCACCTCCTGCTGAATTCACCAGGAGTGGGGCTGTTTATCCAAAGTGACCTTCTCATATGGCCTTATGTTCACTTCAGCAGGGTCTGAACTCTAAATAAACCTCAGTCATATTCACTTCAGTAAGAACATTTCAGCACAGAAAAATTCAGCTAGTGTCACTCAACATTTGTCTTTTGCGCTCAGTTGTGATTTTCCTCTTGCAGGATTTGAGATTGCAAATGTTTCCAGCAGCAAAGAAACCCAGGTAATTGGCCTCTTGCCCCTCAAGAGAAAGACTGCAAATGGGCAACAAGGCAGTAACAACATCCTGATTACTGGGGAAATGTCTTTTGAAATGATAAAGTGGAAAAGATTGGCTATGTCTGCACCAGTAAACCAAACAGGACCAGGGTACATGGCCAGCTGCTCTGTTGCAACCATCTGCACTGTATTTTTAGTGTGGCCTGTGGCATGGCTACTGTTATTCCAGACACCCAGAGAAGGGCAAAAAAGTGTCATGCTGAGAGGCTGCTGTGAATCGCCCAAGCAGCCTCACTTGGTCTGAGCAGACCCCAACAGCTGTTGCCACACCAGGCTACTCTGGAGACACAGGGAGGATAGGGAGTCATCAAATAGGGCAGAGTTCCTCAATCTGTGAAGAGGAAGCAGGCAGTACACACAAGGTGGTGCCTGATGGCTGGCATGCCCTTTGATGTCAAAACATATATTTGATCGTTTTCAAATACACACCAGATCACTAGTTACCTTGAATATTTTCTGCACATTGTAGGCAAGTTTTGAAAAAATGTCATTTTAAAGTGCCATGCTTGTTGGCCCTGTTTTTAACCTAATCTTGCTCTGTTCTACCTGAGGTAAATAACTCCATATTGCACAGGAAAATTTGATTTGTCAAATAATTTAATCACCTCTTCGTATAATGATAGAATAAAATTGGCAGAGGAAGCTTGTTATCAATCTGGGGTACTGGTAAGCAGTTATTATGTATAATGAGGCTTTTATCTTGTAGCATTCTGAAGATCATCTTGAACCCCTCCTTGTGCTTCAGCAAAGGGACTGTCATGTCAAATTTTCCTTTAACATTTTTTCCCCACTCCCTGAAAAGAAATTATATGTTGTTATACGGAAGCTCATTTGAAGCCTCAATTTTCTTGAGTATCCTGCTCTTGTGGGAGTACCAGGTGTGCTCAGAGACTGTGGCCTTCAGGTTCAAACTCAACTGGCATTCTACAAGTCTTTGATTTTTTTCCCCTTCTGCTGAAGAGGCAGTGGTTGTCTTGACAGCAAGAACAAAGCTTCATCCTTGTACTTTGATGTGTAGCAAGGTTAAAATAAATCCAAAATAGGCTTTCAAGAAACTGAGTATTTTTTTAAGACGAAGCTTGTAGTGAAGGCTCACAATAAGATATATTAAAAATTGTTGATTGTATTCACTGCTCACTGTAGCACATGAAGATGCCACCCATAAAAATGTATGTTCTGCAAGGTGATTTGTGAGGTGTAACACATTCTGAACTCAAAATGATGTTATGCTCTCAGAATCGTATCCCAACGGAAGATAGAAGAGCACTCAACAAATTAGTTTTGCTTAAGAGGTACAAATATTGAAAAATAACATGATTATATTAAAACCACTAAGAGGAGTCCTAGAGTGCTGAAGAGACAAAACAAGCTATTGAAAGAGAAAATAAGCATTTTGCCTGTCACCGTTTCATAGAAATTCCTTCATCAATGATTTCTATATTGCTGGCCAGGTTTGCAGGGACTCATGTTCAGCTATTCTGTATTGATAAGAAGGTCAACATAACATTGTAGGAAGCATTAAAAAACCTGTTTATGACAGTGGAGTTTTGAGCTTTTTAACAAAAAGTTGAATGACCTACTTCTTAATTTGAAACGTATTGGACTCTACAGTGAAGCTGTATTTATATATAAAAACTTTTGGTGAAAGCTGAAGTTACATATCTATCAGGTTAATTTGGTACTATGAACTTATAAATGTCTGAGTAATTCTTTTGGCAAATGTACTTTTTTTTTGCTGTTTCTCCATGTCCACCCCCCCCCCCTTTTT
>VZRN01005523.1:1530156-1554991 GCA_013397935.1 Dasyornis broadbenti
AGACACTTCAGGAAAATAAAAATACAATAAATGAACTAATAGTGAAAAGAACTAACCAAGAAGTTCATCCACGCCTCAGGTGAATAGGATGCTGTGAGAATAAAATAATTATATGTCTGTGTTAAAAAAAATTTCTCTATTATGTAACAGAAAAGCAAATCCAAGAGTTAGAAGTCCATATTGACAATCAGATCTGCATCTGTTAGTACTCAAAGAATAGTTTCTTTATTGTTTATTTCTAAGATATATTGAGGGACTGTACCAAGTCATATCTTTGAATAGGCACCTGATCGTCTTTATATCAATTGGTTTCAATTGTTATGACCTGTTTGTGATCTACTCTGGTGTAGCCTGACAGAATACTGTGTGCAGTTTTGGTGACTGCAATATAAGAAAGATATAAAAGTATCAGAGAGCATTCAAAGGAGGGCCATGAGGATGAAGGGCCTTGAGGAGAAGTTGTATGAGGAGTGGCTGAGGTGACTTCGTCTGTTCAGCCTGGAGAGAAGGAGACTGAGAGGAGACCGACCTCATTGCAGTTACAACTTCCTTGTGAGGGGAAGAAGAGGGACAGGCAGAGTGATCTCTCCTCTCTGGTGACCAATCACAGGAGAGATCAGGGTATTGGCCTGAAGTTGTGCCAGGGGAGGGTTAGGTTGGATATCAAGAAAAGGTTCTTCACCTCAAGGGTGGTTGGGCACTGGAATAGGCTCCCCAGGGATCCTCTTATATAAGACCAGTTGTCAAGATGTAGGTCTAGGATCTAAATATGACAACACCAAAAACCAATGGAAACCATCAGTTTGCCTTTTTGCTGGACAAGTATGCTGGCAGATTAATTGTGACAAAATGTGAGAAAATGCTTCCACAAAATGTGAGTTTATTAACCTAAGAGGAGTAGAAAAGCACAATGAAACCAAGAAGAAGAAGAATGATTTTTAATGACCATTGTAGAATTGTAGACTGTTGTTAAAAAGAGGTTATGAATGATAACCTCTTTAAGTTATAACCTCTATAAGAGACTCCTTATGAAAAGAGCATTCCATAGTAGATGACATTTTCTAAGAAAACAAAATGAAAAAAACAGAAATGTGAGATGCTCGGATAAGAACATAAATTCTTTACATTCACAGATAATATTTCTGGTTCACTTGTTTTAAAAAAAGATTTAACTAATTCCTAGTGTGGTTTCAGTGGTCACAGGATGTTACCAAAAGCAAAAGGGTCTGATATTCATATTAAACATTACCCTATTTCCAGTCATACAAATAAAACTTGTGAGTGGTGTTGCTGATAGCATAGACTTCTTGGTGCTTGGAAATTCAGAGACTGGATACTGCAAATTTACATTCTTGCTGCATAAGAAGAGATTTGGAATACATTTTACTGTGAAATGCAACTCTACGTAGGCTGTGTGCAGCTCTGTGTTTGTGTAGTTTGCTGTCACTGGTGGTTTTCTGCTTATTTGCAAATTGTTCAAGGAAGCTGATGCTTGACTGACTTTATGGGAAGAATGGCGAGTTGAACATTATTCATTGTTTCAGTTATACTTTCCTTTTTATACTTATTCTTGTGCTTACAAATGAATTTAAATGGCACATTTAGAAGGAAAATGAAAATCAAACAAGAGTATCTCGAGCTTCTATAAAGCAGAATTTTCCCATGCATGCATCTGCACCAATGGGTCTCTGTTCCACCTTGCATGTTAGAAAACAGCCAAATTCAGGGTCTTTCTTCATTTATTTGCCACACAGGCAGAAGTAAAAGGACAAATAGGAAGGATGATTCTTTAGATCCCTTGGTGATCTTCTATTAAGGCAAAAAGAGCATGCAGGCAAATACGAATATTAATCTGTATTTAGAAATTATCATACTGGATGTGGAATGCCTTAGAAAGAAGATTATATCTTAGAATCCAATTCATTATCACCTGCTGAAACAATATAGCTGCTTAGTAGAAGCTAGATTATTTTCTAATAAATGGAATTTCAGTTAATAACTGCATCTTTATCAGTCCAGCATATAATTTATTTTCATTAGGCTCTATCAGTCTCATGGAAGACAAGAGTTTAAGGAAATTCAGTGGTTGTAGGATCAGTCTGCAATTCTTTTTTTCTTGATCTGAATTTTTAGAGTTGCAATTTGTATTATTTCAAGCAGCTTCTCTTGATATCTCCACTTTGTAACTGCATGCAATTATTTTAAATGACGTTAAGAGGAAAATTACCAGAAATCAGATGAGTCTCTTGCATGACCAGAAAGAAGTGGGTCACAAGACTACACCTTTTTCTTGTGGATTGCCTTATATTTTTTCTTGTAATTGTTTGAAAACCTACAACAATAATTTAATGTGTTGATGACCAAAAGCTGATTTGTTTTACAGTAATATAAAATTAATATGTGAAGATCAAGATAAACTGTGTAGACATGTACAGTTACAAAAAATATTTAATATACATAAGAATATGTCTGTAGATATTCATCAAGCCGTATTGAAATGTACTAAGGCTCTGGATTCAGATGTAATGCCAGTAGCAGCTATAATCTGGAATTATTGCCATATAACAAAATAGTAAAATGGTGCAGGTATTCATAAGAGATTCATAACGTAGATTTTTGTTTCCTCTGAAGAATTCATGATGGCAAAAACATACCACCTTCTTCCACAAGAGATGCCTTTTTCTTTCTTGGCATCTTTGGAAGATGCCAACCACAGGACAGTGACCTGAGTGGGACTCATCAGCTTTGATGCTCACACAAATGGTTATCTTGGTGGGACGACAATGGGCAGAGCTCAGGGAGTGCAGAGCATGAGACTCCCACTTGGCTGGGTGCAGTTGTTGCCAGCCAGCTGTGCTGCATGTGGCTGGCCTGGGAGGCCAGCTGTGCCCATGCTGCCAGCTGTGCCTGTGCTCTAGGGCAGTGGATGGCTGAAACCACAACCCGGTCCTTCTGTTAGCCTCATTGACAGACTGTCCTTGGGATGCTGGGATGAAGGCTGTTTTAAATTAATTTTTCTAAAGTTTTCTCTTTTGCCTGTAGAGTCAGACTCTTGAAGTTTTTATTTTCACTCCTTTCAACTGGCATTTTTATTTGGGCATTGCCTGCTATTAAATACTCAGCGTTATTTTGCTGTCCTCCTCCATTAACCTTCTTGATCCCTAGGAGGTTAACTCCTGTGGTGGCAACTTGTCCAGCATTGGCTGAGTCATAGAGTGACTTCTAAAGCTCTTGCCAGCAGCTGGACACCACATTGAATGAGGCTGCTGCCACAGTGCTGGCTAGCAGCTCGTCAGAGCCTCAGCCCATCTCTCCATCTGCTTGCTGGACCTTTCCTCAGACAAAAGCATGCCAGAGACAGCCCTTTCTGTAACTCAGCAATAGACGGCTCAGCCATTGCTGTTACTTCCACCACTTGGCACGGTGTTGCACCACAACTGCAGCACTCCCATGGCAGGTTTGCTTTAATCGCTTCCAGTGCAGTACAATAAGTACATACGGGAATAAGTGAACAGTTGCTGTGTTACATCAATCTTTAACTTTTGTTTTTTCTGTATTCCCTTGCTAGACACCAGAAAAGGCAGACAAACATTCTTTCCTCCTCTGTGACTACCACTGGAGGCTGGCTTGTCTGTGAATGAGAGTTATTTTCACTAACACTCCGAACAAGTGAGAATGGGCAAAATTCTCTCTTCTTTTCCACTCATATGCAGTGATAACAACTCCACTGGGAACAAAATAGTTAATCTGGCTGCAGGTGGATGGAAAAGGAGGGACATTGAGGCTTTTCATCTGTCCGTATGGAAGCACTGGTGCATGTTTGATTTCTCCAAACAAACAAGGAAAGATAAAATGAAAGTAAATCCTTTAATTTGTTGCTTGTTCAGATGTGTATTAGGGATACAGAATGCAACACAGGATTTTCTTAGGAGTGAATGTGCCTTCCACTCCCACCTGGGCCCACATGGAGCACACCTGGGGGGATCAAGTATGAAGCAGTGTGTAGGGTGCTGTCCTGAGTACCCTATTGCAGGCAGAAGGCAGGGTATGTCTAGGAGAAAGTGAATTAATACACTAATTTCCAGCCTAGTGTATGTGCTTTTAACGTGCGTGCAAAGTGTCATACAAGGCAGTCTGAGGCAGTCCATAGTGGCTTGGCATACTCTATTTTAAACAGCTGAAGAGAAGGTCCTTGTCAGACAGTGCCATGGGACTCCTGCTTGTCACCAGCAGAGAGACAGGGTATGCCAGGTCTTGCTGCAAGCAAGGAAGGGTAAGATACTTTTATGCACAGCCAACAGGCTGGTTAACCTTCACAGCGAATGGGTGAAAAGTTTTGCCAGAGGCCGTCCATACTTTGTGGCAGTATGTGGAGTTCACCTGCCAGGTGAGACGTATATTTATCACATGTAGGTACCTGTCCCTGTATAGAAATAGGCTCCCTTTGTAATTGATGGATGGTTTATTCTGTTTGGATAACTGATTGTATGTGGATGTTTAGAATGTAGAGGTTTCGGGTTAGAAGATATAAAACTATGCTAAGGTGTCTAATTGCATTCTGCAATTTAAAGTGCCTCTATAAATTTAATTAGTTTTGAGTCTCCCTGTAAATTCTAGCTCTATACACTATAGGAGACAAAGGGGACTTGCCTCCTCTATGTAATCAGTGTTTTTTGGGGGGACACCAGTTACATTCCAGCTTTTCTGAACCGATTTCTCAGCTGACACCTCTCAGGTTCTCCAAGTGCTAGGATATCACACAGGGAACAAACCAGCCAACCTATCCACTCTGCCCGACTTACAGTAGGGAAAACTCTGCTCCTTCTCACCCAGACTTCCCCCTCACCAGAAAAGGCTGTCAGCATGCAATGCCTTCAGGAGGTTTTAACTCCAAGAGTTTCTGTATCAATGTTAGCAAATGAAACTGTGCTGAAACTGACACAAGGAAAATCCCAGCTGATATGAAGAGGCTTATATACCATTCTCTGTATCTGGAGGGGCTTTACCTGAGCTGAACTGAGCAGCCGCAAGTATAGACAGTCTCTTCCTGCTGTTTGTTTTTCTTCCCGCCACCCTTTAAGGTCACATGGAGAAAAAAAGGCAGGACCTCCCCCTGTTCTGCACATGAGGTCTTGGGTTGTGAGTGTGACGAGTCTAATTTTCCTTTGTGCTCTAAAGAGTGCTGCATTGCTTAAAAATTGTGGGCTGTAAAAATTACTGTGTTCATTGTGAACTACACTGGACATATATTCCTGTAATTATTATGTCTCCCATATCTCTGTGAAAACTGTTAACACAGAAAAGGCTCTGCAATTACAAAGCTACTTTCTCTGTGACTGTTCTTGTGTTCTTGAACAACTTTGCTAATTTCTCAGTGGTATATTCATAAGAAAGATAATAGAACAGAAGACTTTTAGCTGGAGTCTATTATGTGTTTTTCCATCTGTTTGTGATGAACCAGAAAGAGCTATGTGTTAGGTCTTGCCTTATGGCAAATCCTGATCTGCAGTTGCTGTTTTCCCACACTTACTTAAGCTTCTCTGCACATCCCCGCGCACAAAGCAGATGCCGGTGCCACAACAGGCCTGAGAGCCTCCTTCTGAGTGCAAGAGGCTGTTACACAGCCAGGTCCTCGGGTCTAGCCGGCAGCAAAGCCAACCAACCAACCAAAAAAAGCTGCTTTCTGTTGACATCAGATGATCTGAAACTGGTTTATCGATTGAAAAGGCAAAAGAAGCACATGAGATCATCAGTTGTCTGCTGTAGTCCTTGTGGTCTCAGTAACCACTTTGGTGAAAGGTTTAGGGAAAGAAAAATAACTGCAGAAAGTGCACAATATTTTTCCTACTTTTCAAGTGTAGCAGACAGTAACAGTGCTGAAGAGACCTCACAAAGAATAGATAATATTTTCTCTTTTTAAAAAGGGTGAAGGATAAAATAAGCAGTAAATTATATCTTTCCTTGCATTGAAGGTGATTGCTCTCTCTCTCCAGGTTTGAAAACTTGCCATATTAAAATAATTGGGAATATGCCATTAATGTCAATAAGGCCAGGTTTTTACCACTTTTTTTCAGACCTGGACTCTCTTTTTGGCAATTGGCCCCATCTCAAACTTTCCTCCAGGGAGCCATTCTCTCTGCATTATTTTCCTATCCCCATCCAGTGCTACAAGCTGTCCATCAGAACTGCAGACTATTGACATGAAACAATGAAGCTGAAAAATGCGTTATTAAAAGACTAAAATAATAATGTACTTCTCTCTTTTTTATTTCTCCTAGAGTAGTTCAAGATTTTTTGGTAGCCTTTTCGTAGCTTTTGTGTATGAGGTGGTTGAAATTGCTTTCATGTGCAACATCATGAAAATAAAACTCACAGTTCATTTGTGGAGTTACTCTTGCCTATAGAACAATTGCACAACAATTTTTAATAAAAATGCATTTTTATAACCATAAAATAATCTGTCATATAATTTTAAACACTATATTTTGATAATAGGTATGATATGTGTTTTCTTACATCCTGCAATTGTGATGACAATTGCAAAAATTTATATTCATACTAACAGAATTGTCAGAAACATGTACTAATTTAAAAAACAGTTGATTTTGCGTCTCATCTTTCCCAAGCAGTTTTTGGGGCCAAATTCTGCTTACATTGTCTCAACAATTAAACTAAAACTAACTTCTGCTTTTTGTATCTATCTTCTGTAGAAAACCAGATTATCTATATTACTATACATTTTTTGGCATTTTATATCTCAGACAACCAAATCAGTAATTGTTAATATGGGTTTTACCAAAACAAAATTATTTTATCCCTAACAATTAATCTACATAATGCACTTTTTAAAGACTTCAATTTGGCCCCTGTGTAATCTGCAGCAATATCTGTGCTTATTTATTTTATGATGCATTTTATTTTATTTTATTTTATTTTATTTTATTTTATTTTATTTTATTTTATTTTATTTTATTTTATTTTAAATTTTATTTAGAATCATGTATGGATAGTTATGTATGTCCTTGCAAGTGTCTACTGAAAGGGCTTAATGTGTCAGCTTTTTGTTTCAAATTGGGTTACCAATATTTGTGAGTGGATGTTAATGTAATCTGGCAAGTTAATATTTTCTTTGCCTTTTTAGAAGCCAAGTCTTAGGTTTTGAAATTCACCAAGACAAAAATAGACAGCCTAAATGATAATTTTCTCTATCTATAGATTCTTTAATATTTGTTTTTCAGATTTATCCATTGCCTTACACTGTTGTTAAAGACAGGACAAAATCTTTCCAGTCTCTGCTTTAAAATGTAGCTATAAGGAGGAAACTGTGACAAACATTTTGCTTTTGTGACAACATTATTATAAGTCTAGCAGGGGTCTGGTTCTACAGACCTGAGAATTTATCTTGTACCAAAAGCTCTTTGAATACATAATGAATACTCACAAATGAGAACCTATTCAGACGGTGTGCTATTGAGTCAAGTTCATCAAAGTTAAAGTAGCATGTATTTTCTGAAAGCTGTAGATGATTACACACTGGTCTAACTTCAATGAGTTCTGATAATCATAATTTCCTGCAATAGAGTTAATTAAATTATGTTCTGCCTTGGGGTTCCTTTTCTTATACCAGTGTGATTGTAAAATACTTTCTTATGTTGCATTTCTGCCCAGCAGATTCTACTTTAGAGAAACTAAGCCAACAACCATATTTGTTACACAGATGTAAAATATTTCTGTTTAGGGTACACTTATTCCTTTAATGTGTTAATCCTAAATGGCACCTGCCAAAAACAGTGGAGAGCAGGCATCTCCTGACTGAAAAGCAGTGGGCCAGAGAACAGCCTGCCTTATCTCTTGGGGCACCTTCTGAGGGTGCTCCTCCCCAGCCCCTGAGCCTGCTGCAAGCCAAGGGGACGAGGCAGCACAACAGCACTGGCAAAGGGAGAGGGGCTCCGCGCCTTGCTGTGGTGCTGCCACTCTCCAGTGACTTGAGTGGCCTGGGCTGAAACAGCCAGCTCAGGTTTAGGGCAGGGGCTGAGGTTATTCACTGATGTTGCGTGGCAGCTTTTAGGCTGTCCTCATATCTGCCGCAGAGCTATGGAACTCCTATTTTTGAGAATACAATACCTCATTTGTGAACAGTGCTGCACTCCACAGTTTTATCGTTTGAGGGGAGATGGTTTACAAAAATATTCTATTTACCATTATCCCCAGGTAAATAAAAAAATACTTAATCTAACTCATGTGGTTGGGAAAAGATAGTGTAATCTCTATGGAGAGTTTAATGGAGAAATTGATTTCCTGAGGTTCCTATATTATATTTGATGTCTGACTTGCCAATTGTTGAATCTCCGTCTCCAAACCTGATGAAATATGGTGCTTTTTAGATTTAAATTACTAGGAATAGTGCAAGAGAATATCTGAGTCCATGTTTGATGTTGTTTTCAATCTCACAGCCCAAGAGAAAAGCAAAGCTCAAATTTTAGGTAAAAACTTGCCTTATCTTTTTCCCCCAGATTAATATTATTGATTATCATTAATTTTAAAAAGTATAGAAGTTATTGTTTTTTGCACCTTTGTAATTCTAACACAAAACCTCAACCAGATTTCCTGGTTTCCTGCATTTGTCTGTATTAACCGGAGCTTCATTGGAAATTATTTTAAGTTACTTGCCTATAATTGTGTTATTCTTCTATTATAATGATAAGAAACACATACTGTTTTTTTGATTCTAGCTCCTGTTTATACAGTTTTCAGGAAATAACAAACAAATTACTTTAGTATTGGCTATGATAACAGAAAGTAATAGTCATCTTCTGGTGGGGGCTGAGTCCCATGTGGTTTTGTGGGAGCAGTAACAACTTTTGTCAGCCATGTACTACTACTGAATCATGCTTATAACAGGCAAAATTGCATACCTGTGGAATTATACTAGTACTATATAAAAAATAATGGATAAGGCCAGATGAGTAGAACCTATGAGTAAATCTCAGCTTCTGACCTTGTTCAAACAGTTGGTCTTTGAACTTGTGGTTTATGATATCTTTTGTCAAAATCCTGTGATTGATATATAGTTCATCTTTGTCCATCTGTTACACTTCAAAAATTCTTAGACTCAATTGGCAGTGGAATATATACAGTAAAATAATATTGACAGTAAAATATTTTATACTTATTAACTCTATTCCTAGCTCACCTGAGATTATTTTAAGACGAAAATACAAACACATAGATGTATATACGCAGTTCACTTGCTGCAATAGAGAGAGAAAAGCTGATTTAATTTCTGAAGGGCTCAATTTAGCAAGAATGACTTATTTCTGAAATGCCCTCAGAAACTCCACCACGTCCTGCTGCAATGAAAACATATATATTGTAATATTTGTTTTGGAAATTTGTATATTGGCTGACCATATGAACATGTTCTCATTGCCAGCTCAGGCCTTTGAGCAATTTGCAGCCTTTTGTTATCAAATAAAGGCTCTCTGAGCCTCCTACTTGAGCACCGAGTTTACCAGCTGCTATCCACTCCTAGACCTCATTAGGGGCCTGCTGTTCTGCTGAGAACCACACCACATGCTCTGCCCCGCGCTGGCGGCAGATTAGCCTATTGCTGCTCCTTAAATTACCAGGTACAAAAGGTTGCTCTGTTCCTCCATGGAGAACTACCACTCTTTTCCTCTTTGAAGAGGCTCTATATCATGATCTCTCTGACTAATTAAGGTCCACAGACAAGCCACAGGTTGTTATAGAGGATTTGTCCCCATGGTTGATATCAGTAAGATATTTTTGCGTTTTGTTCGTGAAGGATTAAAGGTGTTGTTTCTCAGAATCAAGTCCTAGAAAAGCCAACAAAAACTTTCCATGTTTATGTAAGCGTTTAAAAAAATGCTTCTTAATATCAATTCTCATGAAGCAGATCCAATGCTACTTCTACTTTCAAACACTATTTGAGAGAAATTTTATAAATATCAAAAGTTATTTTAAATATGAGGAATACATTACATTAGTTTCTTTGTGTCTAGAAATAATTCCTTACTAATTACAGCCACAGGTAATTTAATATAATTCTGTTTGGACAGAATAGGGCGTTTAAAAACCAAAATGTTGACCAGGATAGGTCAGTTGGGAAATACAATTTTTTTATTCATCTGAGCTTCACTTCTGATGGATATATGCAAACACATGTATAATTTAGAGTGTCATGTGGGAGAAAGGCTTTGAGATCTGCGTAGAGCAGACCCCTACTCCTGTGTCCACAGTATGCCGTTCCCAGTGAGTTACTGATCCTCACATACTGGACCATGTTTAAGGCATTCAGAGGGATTTTTCTTGGTTTTTATTTATTTATTTATTTACTTTGTTTATTATGTGTCAGATTATGCCCTATCAGTTATGTAGTGACATTAGGTATTTGCTGTTTTCATTCCCAGACATATGATGCCCATGAATGAATAGGAATTAGTCGCATCTCTAATAAGGTAGCATGTGTTCCACAGATATCACGTATTGATCTGAGACTTTGTCCGGCAACTGAAGGACTCAACATTAAGTCCAGTCTTTTCAGCAAACATCATTATATGCTGGTGCCAGTAAAGAGCTACTACTTTCCTGTCATCATGGAATTATTTACGTACAGAAAATATCAATACTTGTAATGTATTTCTACACAGTGTTCTTCAGAGAGGCTCAGATAATGACTCGGGAAAGAAGAAATGAATGTATCAGTTAAGGAAGTAAGTTAAGGGCCCTTTCTATGGAAGATTGCTGATTATACAGCTTGTTTTTCCTGCTATTCAGTATGCAGATGTGAACCAATACTGTCTGGACCTGATCTACAAATGCATCTTGGCACATAGTAGAATAGTCTTCTTTTAATTTAGAATGGGACAAAAACAGTGTTGGAATCTTTTGGGGAAGTCCATTTATATTATCCAGTGGCAGTCAATGGCTCTATTATGTGTTCTGCCATCTGTTTGAAACACAAGCAAACCCAGCTATCCTCTCCTACAGGATCTCACAGCAGTACCGTGAGGTGTACCAGCAACTCTATAGTACATGTGAGAATAAATGTGTGTTGAACATTAAAATAGTTGAGAAACTCCAACATGTAAATGGTTGAGAAATTTCAATTATAAGGAAATTATTTCATTCTACATGTTTAGTTGTGTACATGGTTAGCATCAGAGTTCCTGGTGATCCCAAATATCTATTAAGGATAGTGTAGTCTGGCTCCTCACGTGCAACATTCAAAGATGCACATCCTGTAATTAAGACTATAACACTTGCTTAAGCAATCTTATATTTCTGAGAAAGAAAATCACAACACAACGGGGCACAACAATACAGCACTTGTGATAACTTCCAGACACAGGTGATCAAGGAGCCAGTGAAGGAAGATACTTAGCTGGACTTCATCTTTTGCAATAAAGGAACGTTGCAAGGATAAATAAGGATCTCCTGGCTAAGCCAAATGGAAGGAAGAGTTGGAAGAAAGGACAGGTGATTTGGAAGGAATACATGGTCATGGTCTAAACATGCAGGGATGAGGTTAGGAAAGCCAAGGCCCTGTGGAGCTGGATCTGGCAAGGGACAGGAACAAAAAGGGCTCCTGCAGGTACATTGCAGTAAAAAGGAGACTGGGGGAAATATGGGCTTCCTGTTGAATGGGCCAGGGGACCTGGTGTCAAAAAGACATTGAGAAGACTCTGAAGTTACTTAGTACCTGCTTTATTTTGGCCTTTATATTGGTAAGATTTGTCTTGAACTGAGATAATACAGTACCACTTAGAAACCACATAAATGCATGCAGAAATGTTTTCATTATTGAACATTATTTATCTTAAAAGAGTTTTAAAATACAGCAATCAGTCCCATCAAAGGACCAATGTTGCAGGGAAGTAAGGACAAGGTTTATTTGCAAGCACAGTTTCCCCAATAATGTGTGCAAAGTGGGACATTTTAAGTACAGATGTCTGTAAATAACCATTTGTGCATACATTTGTGGTGTTTCCACATGGCACTGTACACCTGCTTTGTGTAGATGTCATGACATGGGGCTAACAGTGCTGGTGAAGCAACTTTTTGAATGACAGCTCTATGAAAAATAGCTCCATGGTAAGTGTACTTAGAAGTCTCAAGGAAAGAAGCAACTGGGCTGTGATAGCTGTCTGCATTGCTACAACAGAAGTCTGCCAGCCAAAGTCTCCCTGTAAATGCAGTTCTGAACCCTAACTTTTTGTTACAGGTCCAGCCAACACAATTGAGTAATTATATGGTTGCAGCTGGTAAAGCAGACTGACATTTATTTGACTACAGAACAAAAGTGTGTGAAGCTGGTCTAACTACACAGGACCATGTGGATGTCTTTAAACAAAATTCACAAGGATGAATACTAAGAAGTCAAATTTGAAAGAATGTGTAAAGCCTGTCTGATATACTGTGACCACTGGGATTTAATGGGGTTTTTCCAGAATCTACATGGGTGAAAATTGCATCCCTGTGCTTTGGAAGTTTTTCTGACTGAAATACATGCTCCAATCTTGTTTGCTTTTCTTGCTAACACCTTTGCTTTCTGTCCTGCAATCTGGGAATTATATCAACAAAATATGCTGCAACTGGAAAAATTTTGACTGAATGTTGCAATTTTTTCAAGTTTAAAATATTCCTTTTGGAGCCTTACACACGTGCAGTTGAGGATGTTCAAATTTATTTCTTACAGATTTGTTTCAGAATGCTCAAATGGTGATTCAAGACACTCAAAAAGAACAACTGAGAGAAGGGAGACATCCAAGATTGCAAGTTACAGTGGCTGGGACTTCATGCCAATGATGTGAAAATTTAGGATTGATTATTCTTCCTAAGTCTTGAGAAAAGGGTGTGTATAGAAGAAATTTGTAGAAACATTTGGAAAATATCACCAAAGAAGGAAATCTAGTGATGGATATCCTTAGTCAAGTAATTTTCATTTTGGATGCTTTTGCCCTCCCACCCAATGCAGAGCTACTGAATTTATCTGATTGACTGCTCTCACAGCCCAGTAGAGCTGTGAGAAGCCCAACCACAGCCTGGGTTGCATCAATAGAGGGATGGCCAGCAGGTTGAGGGAGGTGATTCTGCCCCTCTACTCTGCCCTTGTGAGACCCCACCAGGAATTCTGCATCCAGATCTGGGATCCTCAACAGAAAAAAGATGTGAACTATTATGGAAAGTCCAGAGGACTGTGAAGATGATCAGGGGGCTGGAGCACCTCTCCTACAAAGACAGGCTGAGAGGGCTGGGGTTGTTCAACCTAGAGAAGAAATGGCTTCAGGGAGACCTCATCACACCCTTCCAGTACTTAAAGGAGGCTTGTAAATAGGAGGGAGAACAACTTTTTATGTGGTCAAATAGTGTCAGGACAAGGACCCATGGTTTTAAACTGAAAAGGGACATGTTTAGGTTACATGTTGGAAAGAAATTCTTTACTTACTCCTTTCTTATGTAGAAAGAAAGTAACATGGGTTGATATTTATTATTACCTGCAGATGTACAAAATATTAAGTCATTTAATGGGATGGTTTTTTTTTTTAATGTATAATGTTGTGGCACAGATTTTTCCACTGTCATTTTAGGAGCACATCTGCCTCAAAAATAAACCTAATTTGTAGTTTGGTATTGTGCAGACGAGGAAACATCTGAAGATAACATCAAAGATAAGAATAGGAATAAAAATAATGAAGAGCTGCTGATCATTTCAGGTCTGTGAAATGAAAGAAAATGGGAATATTAATTCCAATTTGGAGAAAGCTCTTGGACTATGGTCTTCTTAATTAGTTCAGCTGGACTCTGTGGAAGGTGTAACATATTGCCTAGCAAATCAGCTTTTCCAGTGGTACTTGCTTTCTAAACTGGTAAATGCTTTAGAGCATTCTACACCATTTGAGCTGCTGAAGAGGCTACTTGCTCTCAAGTTCTTACTACACTTACTACAAAGAATTTTTTGTTTTGTGTAACATTGCTTTGTTATTTGTCACTCATACAGCTCCCTACTCCCTTGAGCACCTGACTTTACTACTAAAAGAAAGACAGCTTTTTGAATTAAACCCCAGCAAACTGCTCTGCCTCATGTTAGCATCTTTTTGCTGCTGATGGAGAGCCTCTGCCTGAGCTGCATCATTAGGCTCTCCTCAGGAGGAACCTTTATTCTGATTTGTTTCCAGGAACAGCTACATGGCTGTAAATGGACATGGTTCAAATCCCAGAGGAGGAAAGGCAGGCCAAGGCTCCAGGGCATGCCTGCTCCAGACTCCACAGCATTCACTGCAGTAGAGGGGTGACAGCAATCAGCTGCTGTGGCCATATGAAGGTTGGCCACTTCAGGGTCTCCATCACAGAGTCATAATAGTAGTCTTATTGGCATAGCATTCTTTCTTTATGTGCCCATGTGGGCATATCTTTTTGTAAGAAGTATTACAGCCAGGCTATTGGCTGAGCATTTACCTGTGGTTGTAGTATAGCATACTCTCTCTTCTTATGGGAGCACAGTCTAAAAAGTATGAATGAATTGAGAGAAGACGATACACCAGGCTTCATCTCAGAAATCATCAATGTGTTCATTTGAGGTACCTCCCCTTCCCCACTTGTTGGTTAAACAGCATTAATTTCTCCACCTCCCTCCCAGCACTCCTCTTCTTTCAATACTTCTAATATGAACAAATTGAACTGTTGAAACTGAGTTCCATGAAATTAATCAAATTGGAGCAGGGGTTAGAATGGAGCAATATCTCTGACTGGGTTACTGTGCCATCAATGGGCAGAATAAGGCAAAGGGTGGGAAACCAGCCATTGCACTCAGACTGTCTTCACTGGCATCATTAAGGAAACAGGTGTGAAGCAGCCAGACTGAGAGAAGTAAAATTATCTCCGTCCTTGAAATCAATGAAAATTGAAGAATGAAGCTCCATGTGGCAGAAGAAATAGCAGCAAGTTAACACATGGGAATGATAGTCAAAATGATAATCTCAGGAGTAATCTCAATTATAGTTTTCCACAAATTGAGAGCATCTAGTATAACTTGGAGAAAGTTATACTATATAGTATAACGTGGAGAAAGCTGGAAGCACCATGCTATGAAATCATTAGATCCGGAATGAGATATAAAACCCAAGTGCCATTTATCTGTTCTTTGTCATACTGTGGTCAAGAATGCAAGTCCAAGAATTCAGTTCCAGTTGTGCCACATTTAGGACAAAGATTAAATATTTCAGAAAGAATGCCATAGCACCAGACTAGGATATTGTATTGGCTGGAAGAAGACAGATGCAGAGATTCAAGCTGTACTTTCAATTTAGATTAACATGAGAAAGGCCATACTGAGCCAGACCCAGCCAACTACGTTGATTGTAACAATGGCCTAAAGAAAATGCCACTTGGGGAAAGAGAATTGCAGCAGAGCAAGCATATGGTGAGAATTTCCTGAAGAAAAGTGGAAAACAATGAAGAAAAAAAAAAAAGCAATAAAACCTGGAGGGGAATCTCATGGATTGAGGGAGAAATAGGGAGATACAGCAGATGAGATGCTCCACTAATGGCTACTCTGTGTAATGTGATGAAGTAAGAGAAGATGTGTTTGAAAGTTTGAAGGAAATCTGATGTTGAAGAAGTGAAATTGCTGTTAAGTGCAGAAGGATGTATAGGAGTCCAGAGTAATTACCAGTACATGATAATGAGGTATTCTTTCACAAATAACTATTCACTGACAAATGAAGCCATGGGATGGCTAATATGTTCATGAATTTATGGTTATTTCAGCCAAAAAACCCTTGGAAATGTATTTAGAATATTAAAAATGGCTTTGAAATTTCTTGAAGGCTTTATGTTTGGACATTTGTCAGGAAGGAAATAAGCTAATCTCAGGAAGCTGGAGTAGGAGGTTAATCTTGCTCTTTGTTTTCCCAGTTTAGAAGCTAAAATGATCAATCTCGTTTGAAAGCATGATTTCATGTTAGAGGGAGTTGAGATAAGGAAGAAAGATAGTGGCTACATGCATCTAGCTGTGTGTGAAGTGGCTGTTCTTAGGAGGACTACAGGGAAAGCACTGGTGTCGCAGATGTATGTGGTTGATATTTTGGGAAATTGGAGAATAATTGAGGAACAATACCAAGTCAGATGAAGGAGGAAGGGCACAAGAATGGGATTGAGAACTGGTATTGTTAGGGTTGATACTGTTGGCAGCTGGAGGGATTGGAAGTTGGAAAATCTTAGAAACAGGTGGAGTGATTATGATAGTTGCAGCGAGGATGTTAGGGGAATAGCAAGTGTCCTCTCCCAGGTGGTGGGGTATGTTCTGTCTCACATAAAGAGATATGCACCCAAGCAGAAAAGATGACCTAGTTGTGTACGGCATCATAAATTCCTAGTGTTGAAAAAGAAATGAGCATTGCAATGGAAACCACAGGTGTGCTCTTTTTCAGAAGAGAAACTCAAAACAATACTGATGCTGATTGAGTGAACTCTGTGTGAATTAGCAATCCATTCCCCCCTTGGTTTTTCTTTCTTGGTAAGCCACATGGCAAACCCAAGGCTGGATAAAGAGGCTACCAGTTATCATCATTGTTCCTGGCAAACAGCATCTTCTCACCCTGTGAGGCTGATTAATAAACACATGACTCATGAAAGATTCACCCAGAGGTGAATTTGGCCCTTGAGGCCATGCAATGCTCTGATTTAACAGCTCTGGTGTTCTGGGGTCAGGAGGGTGTAAGGAGACAATTTGGTCCTTTGCAGTTCGTAATATCTATTTTGGGACTTTCTCTGGCACAGCTGCACAATTAGTGTTCAACAAAGCAATGCTAATTATTTACAGATGCATCAATCACAAAAGCTCCTGACATTCAAATTCAGAGCTTCTGGAGCAAGGGAAGGTAGTAGTGACAGCAGTTAACCCCACGTAACATCATTCAAACAAGTAACTTGAATGTTATGTCAATGCCTGCAGAGCTGCCTCCTTGGTAACTGAATCTCAGGACAAGGTAACCACGCCATTCTATGATCTTGGAGTGTCAGGTAGCAAAAAGACCAAGAGTGGAGAATCTAGTCCAGACATATCAGTTTTCTTTCTCTTGTGTGCTCTGTCCTTAACTGGAAGGAAAAGTGAAACTTCTGAAATTCATTGTGAAGGTGCTTGATACAAGTCTTTTCAGACTGACTGGAGAACTGGATGATTTTGAAGCCTGACCTCTTAAAGTTTGGTATGGAAAAATATCTGAGTTTTCACATTGTGGTTTAAAAGTATGCGCTGACATTTAGGATTTCGTGGTTCCATCCCTCTAGTTATCTGAGATAAGTAATTGGCTAACAAATATAGAAGTTCTTTCTGCATGAGTTTGGCAGAATTTGTATAAAGCAGTGGACTTAATTCCCTACAAAAGTGCATTATTACTCTACACTATAATGAAATCCTCAAGCAGTGAGTGAAAAACAAATTTTTAAAAGCCCTTGATCTTTATTTCTTACTCATGTTTTGCTTGAAGATACTGGAAATAAGTGGGCTATATTCAGGACAGGATTTCTAGACATATAAAAACAAGGTTCCCACTAAACAGAATCATGATGTCCTAGATTTTCTTTCTAAAAAGCCATCATTTTCAATGATTTTTATTCTGTTAATCCACACTGTTCTTTCTCTTTCTGTTGCTTTCAGTGGAACAGACTCTATGGGCTAGACTGAAATGACTGGAAATGCATACTCTCCTTTTAGCCTTTGGCTGGGGGCTGACTGTCATTCCAAGCATTCTCTGTCTGTCCTCCCTGCCTGGAAGAATCAGCACTGGGGCCAAGAGGGAAATAGCCTCGGCAAGGCCAGCCCCAGCTTGCCTGCTGAGTCTGCTAGCCAGCTTGTCAGTATTGCAAGTGGTGCTGATGTTTCCTGTGAAGCAGACACCTGCCTGCGAGGAACTGGGCTGAGCCCACCAAATTGTTTTAGGTAGGTCAGCAAACAGCTGTCTGCTTGTGTAATTTGGTTCTCCTAATTTGGAAAGGGTTCTTATTCAGAGATGGAGCTCTTTGCCTGCTGACAAGCTCACATGTATTATGTTGTGCATAATGTGCATGATTAACATTTGTTTATTGGAGCAATTGCGCTGTGGCGGAGCAATAGCTGCTTTTTTTTTTGTGGCAGGGGGCAAGTGGCAGCAAGCTTCTCTACCGTTGGGAGAGGCACTGTAGCATGCAGTGAAAATCTCTTTACATCTTGAGCAGCAGAGTTTTTCTAACCATGTGGCAAACATTTTGTTGGAATCAACTCTTCTGGTTGCTTACAAGTGCCTGCTTTAGGTTTGCAGACCAGTCTGCAAGTTGGGAACAAGGGTTTTATTGCCTTATTTTGCAGTCTTCTTCCTCATAGATGGTACAGACTAACTGGCTACCTGTAAAACTTTTTGGGCTAAATATTCTGTAGCTACTTTCAAAATTTGCCTTTGAACCTCAGGTACACCCTGCAATAACATTTTGACTATTTTTTATGAACATTTTTCTTTGCCTTACACTGATTTTGCCTGTGGGTGACTGTGGGTGCTAATCATGTGAAACTATCACAGTTCTCTCGCCCTTATGTAACAAAACTTTTGATACAACGAAACTCTACTTGCAGTCCTGCAACTCACTACAAGTTTCAATCAAATATATCATATTTTCATTTGCTAAAAATCTGGAGGGTTTTGTAGGCTGATTTCTTTTCCGTTTATACAGTGCTGGTTTTACTGTAGTGCAGAACACAGTGCTGAGAATTTGCAACACAAAAAAGAAAAACAAATATTCTGGTACAAAATTATATTAAACTTTATTCTTATCTGATAAGGATTTGATTATCTGATTGTACGTTTTTCCTATGTGAGAAATATTCAGATTCAACTAGTAATGTCAATAGCCACTTCTATATGGGCATGTGTTTTCCTTTTTGTCCTTTTCCTAGTTTAATAGGACTTTTTTTAAAAAAGGAGAAACTACTGGAAGAAGTTTAAACCACCCCCCCCAAAAAAACCCCCAATATTTTATCTCCTATTTACCCATATCAGGTATCTAACTACTCAAAACAAAAAAACATACAAAATAAAAATTCCTTCCTCTGTTCCTGCCAGAAAATAATGTACTATATGAACCATTACTCCATGAGAACACCCTCTATTCAGTTGTTGTTGCATTGTTTTCTTTAGCACTCCACTCTTAATTTAAATTGACCTACCCACTAATAGAATTTAGCTTATTTCACTAAGCCTGCAAGATACACCTGCAATTCTCCCTTGCATTTCCTCAGCAGGGTTGGAGAGTTTTCCACTTTTTTTCTGCCTCCCCCAGCTGTGCATTCTCATCCCCCTCCACAGGAGGTTGCTGTCCCCCTTCAGCCCTGCTCCTTCCATTGTTTTTCCATGCCAGCTCTCAGCTGGATCTGCCAAATGAGCTATTTAAACCCTTCCAACGCTTGTGAGGAGGAAGATTTTGTTTTGTTTTGCTTGGGACTAGAACATTTACCAGACTCAATTTAGAAGTGCAGTTGAACATTTGAGTCTGTGTGGCAGACAAAGTGACAACTGGGAAGGTGTTGATGAGGGGAACCGGAGAGGAGTTTTTTGGAGAGTGGGGTGGTCTGTACTTAATACCAGCAGTTAGAAGAGTTCATCTGACTTCTGGGATGCTGAAGTTCATATCCTTCCCCTACTGTTTATTCAATTTGTTATGTGGGTTGGGAAAAGCTTGTTTAATCTAAGTGCTGATCCAGACTCAGGCAGATGTTAGTTGTGAACGTGGTATTTTCTTGTCTCCTAAGTGTGGTCCAGCAGGGGGGACATGCTCCTCTGACAACCCTTCTGCATCCAGCCATTGTCTTCCTTTTTTACAGGAGGTGTGTGATCCAGGTCTGGGTCCTACTGCAGGCTCCCGTACTTGACAATCCCCACTTTGTGGCTTGTTGGTTTATGGGCCTCAGTTGCCGCAGCTGTGGCAGTGACACAAGAGAAGAGTTGCAGTAAGTGCTGGAAATCACACAGGAATTGTTGCTCCTGGAGGACAGGGACACCATCCAGTTTGCATGAATGCTGTATGTTTGGTATGTATTTTCTGAAAGAGGAACACACCAATCAATGAATGTGAGTTCAGGGCATACTGGTGGTCTGTCACAACACTCCTATTGCTTCCTGTTCTTCCAAATGCAGCTGAATGGTCTGGCTTTTGTGAGAAGTGAGAATGAAGCTCTACCATTCCTCAGCTGCACATTTTCATTGACCACAGGGGTTGGAAAGGGCACACAAATCTTTCCATGGCACCACAACCCCTCCTTGCTTACAGTGAGTTGCCTGAGCCAGATGCATTCAGGTAATGCTGCAAGGCCTCTCAGAAGCTGCACAATCACACCTGCATCAACTGGGCCTGGTGGGAAAATTCACCTTTTTAAAAAGATGGAAACACACATCTCAGACTCTAAAAGCAGCTTAGCCCTTCCCCAAACCACAGTAAATATTCCCTGAGTGAACTGAGGACAATTTTCTCGTGCCTGTTTTTCAAGGTACAGCCTGCTGTATTGTCAGGTTTTCCAATGCACAGCTTCCATGTGTGCACACAGCTGCCTCCACACCGCTTGCTGAAGGTTTAAACCTGCAACTTTACCTCTGTGCTCAGGAGTTCACAGCCCAACTGCTTTCATGTTGTCTGCATCTTTTTTGATCCCAGGTTTTTGTTTTTCTTTGCTAGCTGCCATGGGTCCTCTCTATATTAGACAATACTGCCTTAATTGTGTCTATTTATCACCTGTTATACAGAAAACTCACTGTTGCTGTTCTTTCATCCTCCCAGTCATTTTTAATTCTAAGGTCCAAGCTGTTAATCTTAAAATTATAGTCAGTCTCTTAATAGTCCCCTTGTTGCTGAATTTTAGTGAAAGCTTTTGAAAAGAACTGTCCCCCCTCCCCGATTTTTATTTTCCTGTATGATATTTTCTTGATTCCTCAGGGGAATCCTTTTATACTGATGAACAAAGTCTTTTTTTACATATCCTATCCTGCCTTGTACTTTTTGTAGCATGCTTTTCTTACAATTCGGTAGTTCTTTATTGTTTCATTAAATTTACCCAGTTCTCTCATAAAATACCCTGTTCTGAACCCAGCGTGTTAGCCCTAAAGCTTACTGTACCTTCTTTCCAAACTCCTTGTTTTAAGAAACAATCCATAATATTCACTATGTAAGACAGGAGAAATGGAGACAAGGGAGAACTCTTTTCAAACTGTGTCACCACCTCGGTTTTATAGGTTCATAACTCTGGTCATTAAGCAGCATTTGGTGGAGACAAGAATATGAAAATTTAAGGGTCACTATCTGGATCTAGTCAAACGCTGGGTGAATCCTACACCACCTTCTAGGCCAGTAATAGATATTTAAGGAAAATGTACCAGAAACACTGAAGTTTTTAAAGCAGATTGATCCCATCTCTTGTACATCCTCCAAACTTCCAGAAGACACTAGGTTAAGGACTACTTCTGTTGGAATCTGGATCATTCTATCTAATAGCCCCGGTGGACTTATGTCTTGGAATTTATGTGAAGAATCTTGGGAACAGATTGGGAACACTCCTGTGTCTTATTCTTTGTTACAGCAAACAATATATCCAAAACATAGCTTAAAATTTCGTAGTCTTTTTCTTTTGAGCCTCTGTGATGTAACTCTCCGTTCCCTTCATTTAGAGAGAGAAACCTAGACTTTTTTCCATTCAGTGCCAAAATGATGATTATGGTGGTAGGAGTGACAATCTGAGGGCTCTAGGATCAATGGCTCTGAATTAAAGATTTCCCCTGTCACTGATTACCCAATGTTTGGCTGTCTTATAGTGGCTTCAAATTGCCAGTTTATTGTCAGATTAGTAGATGTGGGGCTCCATCGTTAGGCCTAGGAAAGACAGAAGGTGTTAGAAAATAACACTGAAATTAGTGTTTGGTGACAGGGTGGTTTAGATTGTGTAAAAAAATCACTGAAGATCTGCAGACTAAACTCCGTATGTGTGTGGAGAAAATAAATTTCCAGGCAGATCAGCTATCTGGTTCAAGATGGATAGGTTGTAACAAGTAGCCAGAACTTGGACAGGGCTGGGATGGGGAATGGAGGGCAATACAACATGCTGTAGTTGGATTAATTTCATGTCAGGGTAGAACTGGAACCCCACACAGTACTCCCATCTTAATTTCACTCTCCAAATTTGGATATTTGTTTCCACATTTTGCTTAAAAATACATGTACTTGCAACAAGCAATGTCTGTTTTGTTTCACTTTTGCACTCAAGCTTCAGGGCTAGTTCAGATAAATAGATTTGTTTTTGGAATTTCTGGCTGCAGTAATATTTTCTCCCAGCATTTGGCAACTTCAGATGACATTTTAGGTAGCTCTTCTAACACAGGGGTCTTGTGCTTTCACTGATTCTTTGTACAGGACACTAGACATATAATTGCATGAATTCCTTTGTGTATTATTCATTATTTTCAGTCACACAAACATATAATTTCATCTGTAAGCTACTATGTGACTGAAAATAAGAGTCAAATAATCTCTATTTTTACCATGGCCGAAGTTCATTCTCTATTACTGAATGATCTGTAAACAAAATAATTTTGCAGCCAAAATTATTACAGGATATTTCAAATTGTTCTTTTATAGAATATTGGTTATACAAGTTAAAAAATAGAGTAGAAAAGGAGCTTAATGTTCTTAGTTCAAAGTTAATGTAAAATTAAATTTAAATTTAAAATAACCCATAAAAGCATAGCTGCTATTACACTCTACTATATGCTTCCTGAAATCTGGAATGTGAAGTTTCACTTGATTTTGCATCAATGTATTCTAATTTGGATAAAACTACATTGGGTAGATACTGTCTGATACCAAGAGAGTCTAAGAAGTCTGAAAACTGGCTTTCCTCCCCTTTTTTGCTTCTCAGACTCACCAAGAACATCTCAGGTTTTCTCAACAGGATAAGATTCATGCATGCAAAATGGCGAATAGCCTTTGTAAAATCTTTGCAAACCATGATTAAGGCAGAAATAAGCAGAATATAGACACTAAAATTATATCCTGAGCACAAAAATAATTTAAGTTATGGTATACCTAAGTGCTTTAATTGAAAAAAGAAACAGTGAACACCTACGTCAACATCTAAAAGCTCTTCAGTGATGCTGGCATCTCGTGCTGCTGAATAGGCACGTCTAAAACTAGGAACGCTTAAAGTCTTCTGGACCTTATAAAAAGCAGAAAAATTGATTTTTTTTTTTTTTTGTTTGTTTGTTTTGAGGTTTTTTTCCTGTGCTGAACATCAGTATGTAGAGGCTTATATTTTGGATCTCACTTTACTCCTGAGCCCTCTTGGGATCTGCAAACCCATAGCCCAGTACATAGACCAAGTGCTAGAGCTCACAGAGGTTTCCCAGTGCACAGGCAGCAACACCCACATACTGAGTTCCATGTTAAGTCAGCAGCAGTTGACTTTGAAATACAGCAGAAGAGAAGTTGTGATTCTTTCTTTAGACAGAGGCAGCCAGTTTGCAGAGTGTTCAGGCAGATTGGTGAGGAGCTAGGTTCAATGGTGTGTTCTTTTATCTGCTGATATAAGGACTTACATTTCTAATCAGTCCTGTCTGTTTCTGCTCTGCCTAATTCTGCTTAGTTCACTGACTGGATGAAAAGGTTGAGTTGCTTCTCTACAAGTCTTCATTGCAATGAAGTTGCTATGCTCTGTGGAGGCTCCTGGCTGTGAATTGTATGAGGAACATTAACCTGTTTGTGAATACAACACTTCTTCTCCAGTGTGGGATAAATTTAGTACAAACTGATATTTTCAGCTTGTCCTGGCAGTTCTCTGCTCATGGAGCAGTCTGAATGGTTTGAATTGATGCAGCAAAGATGATGTGCAGTAACATTTTCATTTTGATTTGGAATATATGTCTTGAGCTGAATCTCCCCCTCATCCCCATTGACAACAGTTGCTTTGCATCACAGAATGCTCTCACAGTGCTCAATCAGGTT
Source organism: Dasyornis broadbenti (assembly GCA_013397935.1). Taxonomy (NCBI): domain Eukaryota; kingdom Metazoa; phylum Chordata; class Aves; order Passeriformes; family Dasyornithidae; genus Dasyornis; species Dasyornis broadbenti. The sequence continues at coordinate 1,554,190 of VZRN01005523.1, forward strand.
TCTTTTGAAAGAATGAAATCAGGAACTTGGTCCAGGAGGACACATGGTGTGCTTCTCAGACCAGGCTGGGATGTTGTGATGTAAGCCCACAAAATGCACATTCTGCAGTGACTGGGTTCCCAGTATCAACTCTTCCAGACTATGAACTGGTTTGTGTTGGGTTGAAATACTTCCTAGTACAGACATAGCCTAATGAGACCTTGTTATCATGTAGGATGCTATAAACCTTGCACAGGAATGGAAGAAATTCAGATGCTTTGAAGTTGGACCTTCCAGGATTTGGAGTCAAAACACCTCGATCCTTTTTAGCTTCACACCTTAGTACATGTCCATTGGCACCTACTGATACAATTCTGCTGTACAGTTTACCAAATTGAGACATTTCCAACAAGCATGTGAAAGAGAGATTTACGGTCTACATTAAAATCTTTCATCAGGAAGAACATGCTCATTAGTGCAATATTCACTTTAATCTCATCTTTTTCTTGTGCTGCTGCACACTGCTCTTGTATCAACACTGATTAGCAGCTAGAAACCTGGCCTCCTTTTCTCTCACTTGAGCATCCTTCATATGGGGGCTGGACCTTAACTATTGGTAGATAGGCAGTGAGGCTCTGTCTGTATTATGTTAATGTTGTCACTTACAATGTTTTCATTATGAGCTTCATTGTTTAGTGTTAATTTCCTGGCTATTACAAATTATATCAGGATGAATCATAGTAGAAAGGATTGCAGACTTGATTTGATTTCCTTTTCCAGAGAGGGTGCAAAATTGTTACAACTTCTGTTTTTTTTTTTTTTT
>VZRN01005523.1:1555024-1574992 GCA_013397935.1 Dasyornis broadbenti
AGGTTTTCAGATACTACTTCCCAAATCATTTATATCTAAACAGTACTCTGATCAAAACAAAAGAAAAATATTTTTTTTTTCATTAGCTCTTTATCCTTAGTCTTCCAAGTACTTTGTTCCTAGGGCTCTTGGTGAAAATACATGAGAGATCTTGGGAAGCCACTTACCAACCCTTTCTTAACGGAGCTGCTGATTTTCTGTGTGTGTATGCTTGTGTGTATGTCAATAAAGAGATAATTCTTTTTTGTTAAGCAGAAAGCATTTAGTTTTTATAGGTGGTTAAATCACAGAGGTCATCAGCTCTCAAGTATTGTACTATCCTTAATAGCAAAATAAATGATTTGGTGCTGTAAATCTAAAGATCCAAGTTTGAGTCTGCAGATAGTCACTGCAGATTCTCATCTTTTAGAGCTGATGTTCAATGGGCACTTGTTAGACCACAAGTTAGTCACAGTTTCAGAGTGCTTACTCATCCATGAACAGGAACATAGTAAGAGACAATAAAATGGGATCTGAGAATGACTGCAGCATGTTTTTACAAAACAATGGGGAAAGTGGAGTCAAAAGCCCCAAGTTTCAAAGCTGTCATGGAAGGGTATTACTCTTTTATGACTCATTTTCAGTATAATCAAAGATTCGTCCTCTAACTAGATTCTACTCCACTTATCTAGCAACTTAGAAACTATTTGAAAAAAGGCATTAGGGCTTTTCAATTATTTCAGTCATTAGATATGTTTTGTCTTCCTTGATCCCTTCATTTTTTAAGGAGATATTTCTACTCTTATATTTGAACTCCATCAGAGCAAAATGGAGATATAAAAGTCATTGTGATTGTTTTTCTTCATTAGCTGAATACCATCATTCCCAGCTGTTGATTTGGGACACAATAATACATTAAATGAATTCCGTCTGCACTGGGACAACCTACAGCACTTACACAGAGCTATCTCAGGTTTGGATGTTTCTTCTAAGTGAAAGCACTCTGGTATATGCCAAGCAAGATCTCCCAATGCACCACTCTGGCTGTGCCCCCTAAAGCTTTCTGTAAGTCACCAAGCTTCAGTGTATTTCTTTGCATGCAAAACCTTTTTCTTACATGGCTTTCAAAAACTTAATGTAAAAATATGTATAGAATCAACTGGCAGCTGACTGGCTACTGCATATGCCACATTTGTGATTGTAGTCGAATGCAATGCTCCAGGAAAGAAAACCCACTCGTAATTTTGGGTACTGCTGGGCATGGCTCAGGCCATCACTCAGACTTTGCGGTGCGGCTGTGTCAGGCACATCAGCCCTGGTTTGCAGCACTTCTGGTCTCCCATCCCTGAGGCAGCGTGGAGCCGACGCGACGGTTTGCAAATGGGTTGAGATAGGTACATGGAAAGAAGGGGAATATCACCAAGTTTCTACTATCACTTTGCTGCCTGAAACCTTGTTTTTTCCCTCCCTTTCTTTCTTCTTCTTTTTTTTTTTTTTTTTCTTTTCCCCTACAAGGCAGAGGAGAAGCCCTTTATATTAACAATTGTATTTTAATCCATTACAATCTGACCTGTAGTAAATTTGCTTAGCAGAGTATTCGGTCTTAAAAATTTTATTCCAGTTTATTAGGGCCAGTGGAATAAATGCTTCACATAAAAATGAACTCTGTGGTGATTACAGTATTTTTTCAACTAATAACACCAAATATACCAACAGGGAACTTCATCTGAATAAATATGAATGTATTTGCCATATAATACTGAAATTCAGAACAATAAGTTTTCAGAGAGAATATTATTTAATTGTTAGAGATAAAAAAATCTCACAAAAGGAAAAGCAGATATTACACACAGACTTTATGTATTTAAGTAATTAAGGAGAAGTGCAGAGCTGGGCTTTACTTGATCATTAAAGTCTTCAGTTTGTTGCTTATCTGGGTGTTAACAACACTGTTTTGTATCTCTGTGTATGTCTGTGCTGACTAAGTAAAACCAGCTGAATTAAAATTTCAGTGCAACACTTCTAAAAATTATGCACCTATATTAAGGCACATATGCAATGAGAGAATAATGGGGAGTAATGTGTTTTGGTGTAAGCACAGTAAATAACCTTGGATCAGTGTCATATTAATACTTGAAAGTGTAAACTCTTTGGTTGGATAAGTATATAATTTAATTGTAAAAAAGTAAGGTAATTATGCCTCCTGTTCTTTCCCTCTAATTCTACAGAAAATCTTACTAAAGTTCAGTGTCATATAAAGCAAGAACTACCATCAAAACAGAGAGAATGGTCATTCTGCTCTTAAATACCAATGATTTTGGTGTATGAGTTGTAATGATTATAAGCTTGTCTTTGATACAAAATTCCCTCCTTTTCCCATATATAAATATCTAATAATTCCACTAGAAAACCTCTCTCTTTCAATTCCAAGGAGAATTTTGTGAGCAGGTGAGAATCTTTTTCTAAGATTCTTTTTACACCCAATATTTTTGATATGTGGTTTGTTACTTTCATAATCCATCATCACTCAAGTTTGTAAAGGATCAACCAAACCAGCATGGATAGCCTAATCTGAGTGTGCACCTCTGCTATAGCTCTACCTGTGCTATTGGTACTTTTCCTTCAGTATTTTTCCCTGTGAATACTTTGCTCTATCTCCAGGTGCTTGGTGGGTGCAATTTCATTTATACATGGTGGAGGGAAGGCAGTGGGCAAGTGACATTAACAATGATCCAGTGAGCTTGCTGGAGGCTATTTTCAGATTGGATAGGCTTGTACCCAAGGTTTAAAGGTGTTGGTCATGTTATAAATGAGAAATTTAAGAGCTTTGGTTGCAAAGACGAAGAATTTGGAATGATCTGCTGCAGGAATATGATGCAGAGCTGGAGTGCAGACAGTGTGTTAGTGACTGCAAAGTGGGGCTTTTTCTAAACCTTTTTTGGTTTGCATATCTCTTTGTAACCCCATATAGAGCTCAGGACACACCAAAAATCAGCGAAAAACTGCTAATACCTCTTGTTGACAAACACCTTCAGCCTTCATTCTTTAATAAACAGATAAATGTTTAGACTTTATTTTGTGACTTTCTGACTTTAAATGATGTGGCCTTGTGTGTTAGAAATGAATCTATCCTCAGTCTGTATGAGCTGATACCAGATTTATCAGGGTTATCAGGTTTGTTTGGTGACTAATTTTTTTACTGGCTCGCAGTCTTGAATATAACTTGGTGGTGCAAAACCTTATTTTACAATTTATTATCCGAATTTCTCCTTATGCACTCAAGAAAATGAAGCTCAAATAAACGTGTTCAGGCAAGAGCTTTGGATATACTGGTTCCTTATAACATACCACACTCAGTGTTTGTGGAACTACTGGAGCCACCAATGAAAAAATAGAAGCGCTGTACACCAGCTTCCCTTTCTAATGAAGAACTGGGAGAAGGATTGCACTTATGGATACAAACAGAGGTGCATGTGAAAGCCTTTTATTTAGTGTTTTGATAATGAACCTTTTTCCCCTTCAGTGACTTCCCTGAAAATGGAAGTGCAGCATGAGACGACAGCCCAAAACCAGTAGTGCCATACCATGTAAAAAAAATTGTTTTCTTTTAAAGAAGGCCCGACATGTTGCAATTCTGTGCGTGCTGTCCATCCAAGTGCATCTTTGCTGGCACCTGTGTCCTGGTGAAACAATCTGACTGACTTGTGAGCAGGCACGCAGCCAGTCTAACAGATGGAGGTCAGTGAAGTCAGCCAAGAGACCATGCACTAGCTGCACACAGAGTGTGCTAGCTAACGGCAGGATTCCCAGACAGAAACATCCAAATGTCTCCTGTAAATCTTATATTCACATACTGGGACAAGATAAGGATCAAGAATATGGCTTTAGCAAAAGAAGTAGGAGCAGGAAGATATGAGATGTGATTTCTATGTGGATTACACCAGCAATGTAGCTGTGGTGCATGAATCTACATTTTAAAAAGTGAGTTGTCACTCCGTCTTCTAACATCACTGTCAGAATTAGGCAGTCAGGGGAGGGGCTAGCTCTCTTCAGAGGAGATGCATTCAAGGTCATAAGGTATGTTTGTTATATATTAATGAAAAGAGCCTGATTCCCTGACTGTCTTTTGCCTAGGATACAAGACCAGTAAAAGAAGACCAATCTCTTTGCACTCCCACTCTTAATAAACTGATCTTTATTTAATGCTGTTGGTAATGAGGACAGGCTTGTGTTTGCAACAATGATTTTTAACCCAGGTGACAACCAAACAGTGGTAGAAACCAGCTGAACTATCATGCAAGGAGCTGAAAATGAGGATCTAGATAAACTGCCACTATAAAGGGAGAATAAACATGCAATCTATATAAAGGTTCGCTAGTAACTTGTCAGACTCACTTCGTGCATGCTTCAATAGCAACATCTTGTCATTTGCAGAGCAACGTAATAATGGCATGAAGAGCAGGGTTATTTGGCATTTGGGACACTACACAAATACAATTAAAAATAGTCAGCATGTCTTCCTTGACTGGCTTTTGGAGGGCTTAGAATTGAGCCATACACTCTCTCCCTGATGCAAAAAGGATTTCAGTGGAGCGGGGTCTGGCCATTGTATTTTTGGAAATTCTTGTACTGTTGTGAATTGCAAGAGTCAGAAGAAAAGAGCAGATTGAGTTGTGTTTGACAGACAGCACAGTCAGGACTATGAAGCTTCAGAGCCTCCGTGGTTTTGCCTGCATCATGCACTGGAGAGTGGGCGGAAAACTGACTAAATAGTACCAGTACTTCACCAGGCAGATGGTCAGGCAAAGGCCAAAGCCCTCTGTCCCTCACTGCCCTGCCTCTTCCAGTTCCCAGATGCAAGCTGAACTGGCACAAGGGTTGCTATAATTTGCTGCTGGTATAGACCAGCCACAAATTACTCCCCTGAGGAGCAAGCAGGAATAGAGAAGAGCATCTCTGAGGCATAAGGCCTCCAGGATGATTCCTCACGCACCACCCATCTCTCAGGGCTATGCCCAGAGGCCCAAGCTACCCTGTGGAGGATACTTCTGAAGCCACCAGAGAGAAGAGAACCTTTCTCCCACCTCCCGAATTTTCCTCTACCCTTCTGAAGTGTAATCAGTGTAGATAGATGTCAACTTGATTACACTCAGAAAAACAAACTATATCGGTACGTGTCTTGGACCTCAGTGTAGGAGAGACACGCTCGCTTGCTGGCAGGCTTGGAACAATACCTTTAGCTGAGGAAACCCACTTCTACTTAGTTGTCTCTTTTTGCATTTTTACATTTTCAAGAACTTTGGATGCAAAAGGCCAAAAATGCCTTTTGCACAATTATTGGTAAAGCAAGACATTACTCAGGGTGAATACCAGGGTCATGATTGAACCCCAGAAGGAATATATCCAGATAGGCAGCCAAAATTAAAACCCTGATGGTGAGCCCTTTACTCCCACTTGAACTTCTGTTTGCATGGCAAATGTTACAGCTTTAACTGTCTGGAAGAAACTTACATTTGTATTTGAACATAACCATACTTAAGGATAGACCAGTGCTTTTTTCCTCATGTTAAAAGAGATTTATATGGCACATCACCAAGGTCAGGGATTCCCATATCTCAGAATCATGGATGCATTTATGATCACAGTTTCCCTGTTAGGATGGGATACGCAGTAATTTCCCACTGAAAAAAAGGCAACTGGCAATAAGGTTCATCTGATCAAATGTAGATGCTTGCAGTGTAGGTCTCCAAATCTCAGTTAGGCATCCTTTGCTGTTAAGGGTCAGTGGAGAAAATTAAGCATTTCTAGGCATTATTTTGTCTTCAGATATTTGTAAAAGATCAGACTTTTGTATAAGATAAAGGTCTTTCTTAAAGGGCTATTGACTGCTCAAAGAGTTCAGTGTGAGCAGCTCAGATGTTTGCATTGCATTTAAATAGCCATCCTACTCAGGGAGATTAGAGATTGCAGAAGCATTTAGGTGTTTACATCTGAAATGTGGATTCTCAGAATGCTTTTTTAGTTGCCACTTCTCCTTGGAGATAGCAAGAGCTCCCGAGGACCAAATTTGTAGATTTGCTGAAGGCAAGCTTGCCTGTCTGTGAGGCACCTTGACTCCCAGTGACATCCACTGCCCTAGGCTTCCCCTGTTCAAATGAGGGAAAAAAGCAGAAAACATCAGTCAGGACAGAGTGTAGCTCTGAAGTATTATATAGTATAAGAAAAGACATCAAAAATTGCTGAAAATCCAGAGATAGAGTTTTTGTTAGATTTTTAAATAATGTAAATTTTTTGATTGACTGGAAGTTCTTCAAAAGTAGAATTTTGGGGTGATATTTTGGTTATGGCTCATTTTATCGAAGTATGTGCTTTCCCCATGTAAGGGAAAAAGAATAAATGTTTTATTTATATAGGATACTGAATATACTGTATTGTAGCTACAATGGCATTCAATGCCTGCCCACACATACCTGTACCTCTACATATATGTATAAAAACTGCAAATACTTCCAAATGCTAAGCATGTTATAAATGATAAGAAGAGGACAATACTGCACTGACTAAGACCAAAATCTCCAACTAATCCCTGGTAAATATGGAAGCCTGGGAAAGTGGGTTTAATGGGTCTTACCACTGTTGTTGGTAAACTGTGGAATGTAGCAAGTGTGGAAAACATGTCACAATGTGATGACCATGTGGCTGCTCCTGTTTCCAGCCTTCATATCCATTTTTAAAGACCTATAACTTCCTAATGCCTTTGCTGGCTTATTGCTTAAAATGGTGTCAAGTATATAGTAGGACTCAGACTCTAAAAAGGAATTTGATGCCTAATTCCTGCTAGAATCTATTATCTCTGACACACAGCAGAAATTGTCTGAGCTGTAAGATTTCTTATTTATGCTCCAGCAGCAATACAGTTTCTCCCCTCCATCAGTCTGTTTGAGAGGACTAGAGAGTTCTTACTTATGGCTTTATTCTTACTTCTTTGGTCCAGGGTGGTTTAATGGGAAAGTGACTACAAATCTCCTTCTTTTACTCAGTGGCCCACTTTTCCTTTGGAATGTCCAAGGTATCCTGGATTTACATGCAATTAGTCAGAACTTTTTGTTTTTTCCAATAAATCAAATTCTGATCAAGACACATTGCTGCTGTGGGTGACAACTGGTCTCCTCTGATCAGGGTAAACAGAACAGGGAAATGACCACTTAATGCATGGAAATATTTGTGGGGAAAAGACATTATCAAAGCTGTTTTTTATACAGTATAATATTTGAGACCCTGCTATTTTTCCATGGTAAATGTATGTAGAGTAACTCAAAAGGCAAACCAAGTACTTTCCACTTCTGCAATGCTGGAACCGAAACTAAGAATGTTAGCACAGAAAAGCAATTTGATTTCTTTTCATAGATAAAAATTTTGGGCACTGCAAAGTACAAAAGTTTCCCAGAATTTATTTGAAAGTAAGGTCCTTTTCTGGGACTTCTAGGAACAAAGTGAATGGTTTACAGTTAGGAGAACTTGAAATAGCTAGGAAGGAGAGAGTACTTGGAAGATGGCTAAATGCTGAGCTTCCCTAAAGGAGTTTTGTGCCTGAATGAGATCTGTCACCTGCTCAGTAGCATCTTCTAGAATAGCTCAGCTGGATTATGAGAGGTCCACCCCATCCACTAATCCAAAAAACTGCTGTTCTGAGAAACTGGAGGTCTTTGAGAAGGAGGGGAACCCCTGCATGGATCTGAAAATTCAAGTCAGAAACTTTGACTGTTTTCCCATCTTTTTTCCCTGGATACCAGTATTGCAGGTTTTGTAAGAACATGGGCCAGTGGCTGCTTGGGACCTATTTCCTACAGGGTAGGTCCGCAAGAGCTTTCTGCCCCAACTTGCCATTTCCAGCATTTTCCTGCACTCTTTAGTTGACATGGCTGATCAGCACAGAAGAACGAATGTCTCAGTGAGTTGTCAAGAGCATGTGACAGAAGACATTGTCATTTTTGATGTCCTAAAACCTGCAATCTCACAGTGTTTTTATAATTGTATATTATCAATACAGACTAGGGGATGAATGGATTGAGAGCAGCCCTGCTGAGAAGGTCTTGGATGTGCTGGTGGATGAGAACCTGGACATGAACTGGCAATGTGCACTGGCAGCCCACAAAGTCAGCTGTATCCTGGGCTGCATCCAAAGCAGCGTGGCCAGCAGGTGAGGGAGGGGATTCTGCCCCTCTATGCTGCTCTGGTGAGACCATGCCTGCATCCAAGTGCTTCCAGCTCTAGGCTCTTCAGCACAGGAAGGACATTAACCTGTTGGAGCAAGTCCAGAGGAGAGCCACCAAGAGGGTTAGAGGGATTAAACACCTCTCCTCTGAGGAAATGTGGAGAGAATTGGGTTTGTGCAGCCCGGAAAAGAGAAGGCTTCAGGGTGACCTTATTATGGCCTTCCAGTACCTGAAGGGAGCCTACATGAAAGGCGGAGAGGGATTTTTTACAAGGCCATGTAGTGACAATTCTATGATTCTATGATTCTGTTATTTTCCCATTGCATTGTGGCTTTCATAGATTTTTTTTTTTTTCTGAAGCAAGTAGAAAGAAGTGCTTCTGGCTTTTGATAAGAGAGTACAGAACAGAGGTTCTGCATTCTGCCACCCTCAGTTATCATATACACCACCCTGCCTGCAAATAATTCTATGTATTTATGTAAAAGTACTTTTTAATTAGCATTTAAAACTATGTTTTGATTAGAGTGAAATGTAAATTGAAAAAGATAAACATCACTTTCCTTGAGGTTAAATACAATAAGATTCTCCTCCTGCCACCTTTCCTCCATATCCACTTCTATTTTTCATTTCACCTAATTTCTGGTTTTGAAGTCATCCTCTTCTTGTGCATGAGCAGTTCACTTGTGTGAACTGTTGTGGTTGTGTATAGAGATTGTAGAAATGGTTCCTCAGACATATCAAGGTAGAATAGCAGTACTGGTTGCTGAGCTAGGGAACAGTCGGAAAAATAGCAAAGAGATGGCTGAAGGAGAGGTGAACGAGGAAGACATGTATGATAATGTATGGAGGGTCTGCAAGGCTGATGAGAGAGGACTGGGAGCTCTGCTGAAGAATAGCAATAGAGGGATGTTGTCGTGCTGTGCTGAACAGGATTTTCACTTTGTCACAGGAAGCACTTGTCTACATGGGCTGGCACAACCTCCTGTCTAAATCACATCCCTCTGGACTGCAATACAAGCCCCCAGCCCTGTGAGGCAGTTTTGGTCATCAGATATCATCAACTTAAGGAGATTGTGATAATCTTCTGAATGAAAGGGTCTTGTCTTACACAGAGAACAAGATGAAGCTGAGCCTCCTTGTTTTTTCCTTCTACAACTCACAGGAGAAAAGACAAATCAGAAAGAGAATCAAACCCACCAAGTTCCAAAACTTGTTGTTTGCCTAGTGATAGTCCTTCTCCTTCTTTTCTTTCTCTCTGTGAATCTGCTTTGCCAGGCCAAGTGCATCTTTATTGAGACAGTCTCATGGACAACAATTTTGAGGGTTGGTGCTTCCTGACCTATATAGCATGGAATAAGATCTTCTTACCTCTTCCTGGATGGGCTGTCCAGGGGAAACATGGATACTTCTGAGGCCAGAGGGGAGGGTATTGTTATTCTCTTAACCACAGACAAGAAGAAGGATGAGAACCTACAGAAAAAGAGGATTAGTGGTACCTTAAGGTGGATTGTAATAAGAAGGGGACAAGAATTCAACTCCTTTACGTGGATGGCTGAAGGGTCATGAAGTAGTCAGAGAGTCAGAGAAGTCAGGCATGTTTCCTGCCTGGCCATGGCCTGAAAGTGGGAAAGGTGTCATGGGTCAAGAAGGATGAGTGGGAAGAGTTCAAATGTTTGCTGCCAGCTGAGTTTCATCTCATCTGCTGGCATCTGGCAGACATCAGGCAGCCAAGCAGCTCTCAAAAAGAAGTCCTTTTAGTTTTTCTTATGAAGTATTTTCACTTTTAAGGCACTGTGCATGATAAAGTGTGAGAGATTATGTGTAAAACCAGCTGCAAAGCTTTTACTTTTTGTTAATTTATATGATGGGTCTTGGTTGCTCTTTAAAAATTGTATTTGTTACAGTTGTTATTGAACACATTAGGATAGAAGCAAGGAGTCACTTATTTACATATTTATTTACAATTCCAAATTAAAGATGAACTTCTCATGAGAAGGATGAAAAAGTTTTTCATGATTTCCATAAAAAATAAATTGGTGGAAATCTCATTACCTAGAAGTTTCGTATATAAAATCTGTAATACAGCTGCAGCAAAAGAGTAAATAAAAGTCACTGTAATAGTTGCTTTTCTAGATATTTAAATTACACAACATTCCATGTGTGAAAAGCTGTATTAGTACATGCTTACATTACTGAAACCTTTACTTGTTAGAATCCAAGTGCTGCTGCTGTGTGTAAAGTACTCTGTGAGGTACACCCATATGTTGCCAAAGTAGCATGAACGTGTGCACTGATGTTGATCCAGAGGAAGCCTAGGGGTTCTTTCTTTCCCTCTTGTACGCTGATTATTTCTGCCAGGCCCAGAGTAATCTGTGCGAGCGCGCAGGGGCCATGGCTTGGTGACAGGATGTACATGCAAACAGATAGCTTCCATGATGCTCAGAAGTCTTTTTTTCCTGAAGGTGCCGTGCAACAACATCTTTGAGTTGTAGGAGAAGACAAGCATGGGGCAGACGGGAAGGACTGGGCCCCATTGCTCTAGGGCTGGGGTTGGTTGGTGCACAGCGCCCCGTTAAATCGAGGCCCAGAAACACTCCTTCTCCAGCCCTGTACGTAAAAACGTCAAAAATAAACTGTGTAAATATGCCAGAAAGAATGATACTTTCATGTTTTTATGCTAAAAATGGGTAAGGGAATTGTCAGGACTCTTGTGAGCAAAAATGATAATGTATGACATTAAATATTGACTTAAAATATCTGTTTTGCCACCCCTTTCTGATATTTCAGTATGCAGTTGCTTGAAGGTAAAGTATGATTTTTCTGTCCCCTCTGTAATAATATATAATAGATCAGAACAGAATTTTCTAAGTCTTGTAAAACTCAATCTACTTTCCCCAATTCAAATGCAGATTAAATACATCAGATCTCATAGCAATTATATTTCTGACCTTTCCATTGTTCATTGCCTATGTCATGTATAATGCAAATAAAAAGTTTTTTGGGAATGTTTTTCAGGCTGAAAGCCTGATTGGAAAATTTTGAGATGTGAGGTTTTTATTTTGAGTGTTTAGTAGCATGCTAAGTAATGACACTTGCATTGTCAAGTCCTTAAATTACTAAAAAGTCATGATGTAGTAGGGATAGTATTTACTGGTAGGATCAGTAAGATGCTGTATGTGTTAATAATTGACAGGAAGAGATATCGTCTGTCTTGCACTGCAGATTGCACAGTTAAGTCAACAGTGAATGAGTTTTCATGGTAGATATCCTGTGTAATGTGTTCAGCTGGGAAATGTGTGTCACAGTCCAGCAGACATGAGCAGAAGTTAGCGTATGGTAGACGCAGTTCTTTACCTGATATTTTGTTTTCTGGGCTGGGTGGTCATAGTAAGTGACTAGGGCTTATTTAAAAGAACACATTTGACATGCACATGCTCATTATTCTAGTTAAAATCCAACACTGAATGCATTCCTGTGCATGCTGTTATCTTTACATTCAAGTGGTTTCTGCTACTCATTTGATTTTAAAGTAATAGTTAATGTTACATAGTAGTTGTTTATAGTAATAGTTATTGGTGCATGGAGCTGTTTCTGTTGAGAAAAAAGCTCTTCCTGGGCTGTGATGATGTGTGCCAAGCAACCTTTAGATTTTACCTGAAATAAGATATAAGGACTTGGAGCTGTGTGTGTGTTGTCTATGAGCACATATGTACACATGCACACATGGGCACTGGCACTGTGACACAATGCAAACACCACAGGCGCAGGCACAGACATAGAAAGAAAATTATTTTTCTCCTGCTTATTTTCTTGGCACTTGCAGCTTGGTTAGATGTGAGATAGATGAAACATTTGCATCTTCTATCTGCATAATGAGTTCTACACAAAACGATCACAGCTAATGCAAAAGACAGGGTGGCATGTTTTCAGTTTTAATGGGGACACTCAGAAAACTTCCAATCTTTCTTGACATTTCTTATAGCAAAATAAATGTGGTCTAGGTTGGAGTGTCTATTATGAAAATAAGAGAAGAGCAAGTCAATTATATTTCAATGACTGAATAGCCAGGGGTCCTCATTAAAATGATCAGAAAGGCTGCAGTGTTGCTTTCCTATATGTAGCCACTGATTAAGTTGTATAAGAATGACATGGCCTTTTTGGGAGAAAAGCAGAGTATGCCATGGTCTCTGGCCAGCCAGCCAGAAACCGTTGACACTTACAAAAGTGAGATGCACACTCCATCAAGAAAGGGAAGTTACTACTTATGGGGTCATGGACTCCTGATGTATTTAAAAATAGTTGTGGCTGTTTTATTGGACACAGTCAGAGAAAGCTTTGAATTTGCACTAGGCTGTATGAAAATGCCTGCGGTATGGTGGTGATATGGTATGTTTTCCTTTCCGCTGGCTTCGATGAAGAATACATAGCTTAACAGAATAGTACTATTATTGCAATCTCTCTGTATTCGAACCTTTAAGCAATATTTTAGTTATCAGTTCATTACTATTCATTTCTTAGAATTTAAATTCTTTTTATTTGCCAATTATTTTTTTGGTATAAAATGTTAGGAGAAAAAGGCTCAGTAATTTTTTCCCGGGAGAGACTGTATCCTGAAACGGTAAAAAGAATATTTGTTTAAACCTCCTGAGGGTTTGCAGTCTAAGGAAATACAGTATTGCCTAAGATCTGCTAATCCCAGATCAAGTGGCTGTAGAATTAAAAAAAATATATATATATTTTCCCTTTGAAGTTACTTAACAGACCTTATATATTAATTTTTAAATAATGTTTCTGCAATTATATTTTATACAATTTCACCTATTTTAATAAAGTGATTGCTATAAAGAGATCCATATTTTTAATAAGGATTTCTATAAAGAGATAGATCTTATTTTGTTTTTATTTGGACAGTGATTTAGAATGTTAACATTTTATGTTTAACAGTGATGGAAAGCAAACCAAAACTCGTGTTAATTAAGGTGTCATGGTTTAAGTTTCTACCCCCTTTAAATTGTATCACTGACAATTTCTAAATATGCATTGATAAAAGAAAAAATTTAATAGTATTCTGATACCTATTAGTACAGTGAGCAGTTTGGACCAATATTCATCTTCTGCTGAGGTGGAAATACACCTCAGAATTTTCCAGTTTTACTATCTGATTCAGGTAAATACCAATGCAAAAAATAAAACCCAATAAAATCTCTGCCATTTTTAACTGCAAGTACTAGCTAATCGAAGCTTGTATTCTAAGCCAAATCACATCATACAGTGCCCCATCATTAACAATAATGTTTCATTATAAATGAAGACAAATAGAGTTTTATATAAGTCTGCTCACATTTTGATGAAATAATTTTTTTCTCAAGAAATCCAACAGCAGGAGACACTGTAAGCTAAATACATTAACATATCAGGTACTTAAAACTAATTTGATTTACTAAAATTAGCTAATAATGCAGCTAAATAATGATGGTCTTCGTTTGTAATTCAGGAGCTCAGTAATGGACAAGGGAAACTGCAAGTCCTTGCAGTCAACAATAAAAGAATGGGTAATTTTGTCAATTATTATGTACCACAAGATAGCTATTTAAAAACTTTTCATTTTTTATTTACATACATGGCATCTAAATAGGAGAAAAAGTGTCTCTGCCTTATTTACTTACAAATGCATGAGTGGCTTTAATTCTTCTCATGTAGTTCCTGTAATATTTTGAGTCTTTAAATTGTTTGTGGAATTCACTCAGTCATTATTTCTTGTTTAGTGGATGAAGAATCTCATTATATAAAAAAAAAATTCTGTTCATTTCTCTTTTTACCGGTTAGCAACATGTAATAAGACTATATAATTTATATGTCCTAATTTTTTTGCAGCAAGAATAAAATTAATAAAGAGCAACCAATTGATGTCTATTTTTATATAAGGAGATACACAATTATTGCTGTAGTACCCTGAGTATGAACACAGCATTATGCTTAATACTTGAGTTTGGTTCACAACCTCTAGATGTCTTTTCTCCCAACATTTCAGCAGCTGGTTAAATACCTCTTTTCAGCAATATGTAATACTGAAATTACATAGTGGAGGTACGTGGATTTCTTGAATAGAACTATGAACAATTTTAAGCAGTGGAGAGTAGAGCTTGAGATTTCTTAGGGTGCTCTCTGGTTTTGTAGTTAACATGCATGAGCACATGAACAAATTAAAAATATTCTACAGAGTGATTGGAGAGATATTTTTAGGAACTTTTTCATCCTTCTCTAATTTAGCTCCCTAAATTTATAATTTGTGTGTCAAAATATTTTTTTGAAATGCAAGCAAAGAAGTAAGGTACTGTAAGTCTTTGAAAGTAATTAATGCTATAGTCACTGTTCTCTGAAAGTGAATCTACAGCAGCAGACCATAGATGTCAGATATACAGGCTGCTCATCTGACAGATAAGTCCTTCCAGACTGCTTACAGTCATCTAAAAATCACCTCAGAGCTGATGTTTCTGAAGGGAAACATATTCCATGAGGTGGATATGATTGTACTCTGTATGTAGAATTTTCAAGAGCAATTTACCATCTTTTGTAGGCAGAATTTCTTACATGACATACTCAGCTCTCTGTGGACATGAATGAGAGGAAAAGAGGTTTGCAGGAAACATTTTGTGTTGTTATCTGTGTCTTTATTTAAACCTTAGTTTTTCTAGCAGGAAATGTAATTCAGAACTTGCATTATGGGAAGTGTACTGTGTGTGTTCTACAGGTTTAAGCAAGATTAAGAGATTAAAGTTGAGAACAAGTTACTGTATGTGAATTCAAATGCAAAATATCCTCATTATAATAATTCACAGGAAATTCACCCCCACTGCTATAGAATCAGAACTCACCAAACACAGCCTAATGTCAGCAATGAACTCTACTTTAACCAGCCTTTCAACCTGTGTATCGTCAGAGTAATTGGTCTTTTAGTTGATTTGACTAACTGACAGCCAAGCCACTAATAATTACCTGTGGCAGCATTTATATTTTTTTCTTTTACACTATAGCACAACATCAATGAATATATTTTAAATATTAACAATAGTTGAATGTTTAGATTATAATTTAAATAATTATTTATGGAAATATAATTGCATGTCTGTGCCTACAATGGAGAGACTTTGTAATTTGATTAAAGAGAGAACAACAGCATATCTGCCCGTCTAATTTTGTGGTTAAACTATTCATGACTTATAATAATATATTAATTTTGTCAATTTGTTAGGGTATCATTTCAACTTTTTGACAAGCTTTCATCTTTATTTAGCTGAATTCAGGCTCAAGACAGTGCTTACTTAATAACGTATGCTTTATGAAGCTCTTCAAGAGCATGATATTCTCATAACCATCCACAATTTTCTTACATTGCGGTGTTGAGGCTCTTTAACATAGCGTATTTCTGTATGAATGATACACATAAATATAAATCACATGTACGTGTGTATGGTCTCAGCAGATTAGAAATGTGCTGCAAAGACTTCCAAGACTCACGTATGCTGGAGAACTTATTTCTGAGGTAAGCTAGAGATAAGGACTCCCTAAAACCTAAATTAATACAGTTGTTTGTTCCTTTGCAAAATACTGCTTTGGGTAGTCTGTTTTGTTCTTTACGAAGAAGACATATTTTCCTATAGGCATCATTCTGGAACATATTTGAGTGATGAATGAATAGAAAATAATAGATTGGGTAAAAATAAGCAATGTTTTAAAATTTAAACTATTTAAAATTATTTAAATTTCCAAATGCCACGTTTCAGTTATAGAACTAGAGATATTTAATTTTAAATATAATATTTTAGTTTTTAAAATGTTTTTGATATGTCTATCTCTCAGGCTGCCTATAATTTGCATTCTACTGGAAAAAGAGCATAGATTTTTCCTGTACACCATTGTGTTGCTCTTCTATTCTTATAATTGTGTCATTTTTAGAAAGAGTCAGATGTAGTGATATTGGATCATTACTTGTTTTCCATATCTGAATAAAAAGTAAAAGTATTTATTTCCAAAGAATGGTTAAAAAGTGGTAGAAATGTTTATAATTCCATGCTGTAGCTATATAAATGATCAATATTTTAAATATTTATGTAAGTGTTTAAAAATATTCTCTGAAGTTTCTTCTTAGTAGTATTTCATTATTCCTGAGACTATGTCATAGTATTTTAATTACAAATATTGATTAGTTGATGTTATTAAAAAGTTAAATTTTGTTGAAAAGCTGAATCAGATATATAGCATAAATGAGGAAAATTAGTTACCAGATATTTTAGTGTTACGTGGAAGTATTTTTTGAAATGCATTTGACTGAAAAACCATACTTCTTTTATTTTGAAGGTATTTAAAAATCTAAACTGAAGATTATTAAAACTGTTCCAGTTACTGAAAACAGCAACTGAAATACCTTTAATGCACACAAGTGTGCATACATTGCTTTAGTGTTTAGTTAGATGTATAATCATTGTTTTTTATCTACTAATATTTATTTACTCAAAGTCAGAGAAATGCTGCTATTGAATATTTCAGGCATCAAAGCTTTATTTTCCTTTCAAAATAAGTCTCATTACACTGCCCTTATAATAAATATTTCCAAAACTTTCTTGAACCATAAAAATTTAAATAAAGATAACTAATTTCAACTATATGATAGCTTTAAAATAGGAGAGGTTGTGTGTTTTTCATTTGGTTAATCTATGGTTGGTCGGCCCAGCCTATCATTACAAAGTGTCTGAGGGTAAGTTATAAAATATCTTCTAGCATATATGAATACAGGAGGTCTGGGATTTTTCCATTAATTTCAGAGTATTCTTTCAAAAATATTAATAAATTAGGCATATTCTACAGATTTCTATAGAAGAGAAAGTTATTTAATCTGTCTTTCAGTGCTTTCAAAGAACAGCTTATTATAAACTTACATCTTATCCCAATGAATTTACATCAGAGTGAAATGGCAAAGTTATTGTTCAGTTACTCTACAAAGGAAAAGAAATAAAAGCATTCTCTTTTCACTATATCCATATTTCAGTGATACATAATCATAACTAGATGTATAAAACTGGTACATACAGACATATCACAATTATAATTTGATATACTGTCTTTTGTATATTGTCTTATAGTCCCTAACACATGCATTGCCAGCTATAAAAGTCTAAATTACACCTTAGATACTCAGAGGGTTGAAAATTGGAATAAGTCATGAAATATGTAGGTGTTTTTAAATAATTACTGCAAATGTGATTTTTAACTGAGAAACAACAAAAATGTCTTACTGCAAATGCTACTTGACTTTTTAAAATTCTCTCAGAATAAAACAAAGATTGCTGTTGGCTTAAGAGAGACCATTACAGTAAAAGAAAAGTCAAGAATATGATGTAAAAATGAGAGAGAATATTTAAAATAACATTCAGGTAACTTACCTGAGTTTGTTAAAAGTAAGTATATGTTTACAGGTCTGTCATTGACTTTACTGAATAATTCTAATAGCTTTCAATTAAAAAGCAGAAATTTAGAACTTGTACAAGCATTATATTCAAAGTCATTTGCACAGGTTATTTAGGGTGTTTTGTACACTGAATGGTAGGTGGAAATAGTCTAAGAAATTTTTAGTGAAATCAATATTATTGATTATCAAATAGGTAAATTTGTCTCTTAGTTGTTACTGTCTGGCTTTTTACATGCAAGTAGTTACGTATCTTCAACACAGGGCATTTTCCTGGGAGACCTGCTAGCAAGAGCAAAATATGGATTATGATACTTAATCTGTAGATTAATTACTTCAGTTTTCAAACCGATCAGATGTATCAGTTTGTTGCTTCATTTTAATTCCTGTAATTCTGTGTGGGCCATTCAGCCAGTCACACGTACATTTCAATTTATCTGCCATCCTGCAGCTGCTGACCTAAAGGTAAGGTACCTTTGGCTGCTTACCTAAGGAAAAGTGTTCATGCAAAATCAAAACAACATTCCAGTTTCCACATTAGTCACATATCAAGACTGACAGAAAAGTACTTAATGCATAAATCATGTTCTTCTCTTCTACTTTGTCAGTTCAGGGGGCTTTGTAAAGTCAGGGTCTACTTATGGATACTAAAATCTCCACCCCTGCCATGGTTCTATTTTGCTGTAATTCCTTGAAAAGCTTCCTCATATCACCTACAAAACAAAATACAGGCTTTGACTAATTGGTCTTGAATATGAATAAAATTTAGCTGTTGGATGAATAGGCAAAACAAGAGTGAAGTGACCAAAGGAGTCCCTGGCAAACAAGAACAACTGTGAAACTTATCTAAAGATGGTATGCAACTCTTAATTGCTGAGGTCCTAATTTAAAAAAGTGCAGCAGCAAAATGTGATGCCCATGTTGTACATTACTTACTTCAGTCTTAAAAACCCTAATTTGGGAAAGTGAGGTTCAGTAGGAAAGAAGAGTCTAAGGAACCCTAGTGTTTGGCTATAATTCGGACTAAGAAGGAGATAAGGATCTCTGCTTAAAAAAAACCACAAAGCAACCCCCCAACCAAGGTTTTGGGACTTATTTCAATTTAAAAATCTATGCTGACAGGAATACAAGGCTGGGAGCAAGAAAATGAACTCCATAATAATATTGTTTTTTGAGTTTTTCCTGTTATATGAAATTCTGTGGCTTTAATCAGTTAACTATTGAGTTGTCTGGTTTTTTTTCTTTTTTCAAGAACATATGCTTTCCACCTGAAAAACAATACATATTTAAGAAAACTGTCTTGGCAGATCAGCTACTTTCATGTCATATGGGAATTTCTAAATAGCTTGGATTGTAAAGGCCTTTATAAGCAACTGAAGCTTTCAGAAATGAAGAATGAAAGGTGTTTGGTGATAATTTCTGATTAATGTTGTTTAACAGTAAAGAAATAAACTAGAGAAAAATGTATTTTTTTGTTTCACAGAGAAGCTGTAACGTCTCAGGCTACTGAATGAAGACTTGGCTTATTATGACAGTTTGGGTGTGGTATGGATGCCATTTCTGGTGCTCTGAACAATGTCACTGGTTACTCCTGTTCAAGGTTAGCTGCAAAACTCCTTGGCCATGTCTCAGCATCCAGAGTGCTTGGCAACTGCAGTTGACAGGCAATTTCTACCCTGCTAAGGACCTGGTGAGCCCAGGTGGTCACAGACCAGCTGTAGGTCCCTGTCTCTTCTCTCTGAACACCCCTACCTGCAGATTTCTGTAGGGATCTGTATTACCCTGTCTCCACCACCTCAGGAAAAAGCAGGAACCATGATCTAGTTACCAACTGCAGCAGGTGATCTGTAAAATTCTTTCATCACCAGTGCAACTGCTGTCACTGTCATGAGGACATTGTGTCTGTAGGAAACCAACTCTTGAACAAAAACCACCCAGGTCAGCTGGGCTCAAGAGCAATGAAGATATGCTTCCTTTTATGGTTAATAAAGAGAGACAATCTGAAGAATAAACTACACGGCTATGCCTCAGTCATCACCTTTTTTTTCCTTTTCCTACCTGTTAAAATACACTGATTATCAGGTTATTTTTGAAGATTGTTTAATATTTTGCTAAATATAGCCAGATAAAAATGGGCAAATTCTATACAAGAACATAGGAGCAGCTGTGTTTCTCTAAGTAGTGTTCTGTTTAGGAGCCTAACAACAGAGGGTACTGTCGGAAGGGTATAGCTACAGAGTAGTGCTTCTTCCAAAATTTTCCCTCTGCTTCAGGGAGCAGTTGAAAACCCTCTTTTTAAAAAAAAAAAAA
>VZRN01005523.1:1575064-1605104 GCA_013397935.1 Dasyornis broadbenti
CCCTACAAGCTAGGAAACATCATGTCTTCTTCTCCAATTTAGATACGACAATATCTGTCATCACAAGGCCGGATTATTTTGATTGACTGCCTCAGCAGCTGAATGTGAAGTCAAGCCACAAATTTCAGAGAGGCCAGAAGTGTCTGCCTGCCTTCTCCCTGGCTCAGACTAGGGGGAAACCTCTTCATAAGAGTGTTCACTGGCTTCACATCTGATGTAGATGCTAGCTGAATACTTTGGTCCCAGCTTTCCATGTGGCCAGTGAATGGAGCTCTGAACACTCAATAGTGTTGGATGGATCCAGGATGGAAAAGCAGGTGCTGTGAAAATTACTGAACTCTTGCAGCTTCAAGACTTGTGGCCCCAAAACAACTTGCTGTTTGAGCTGTCAGTCCTCAGTGTTTATCTTTACCTGTCAGCCTCTCAGAGCATAAAAATTCTCCACCGGGTCAGAGCAAAGATCAATTTACCACCATTCTTTTCAGTTGTAGTATGTCTGGTTAGGAGGGTACAGCATTACTGTGGAATCCTTCATTCTTCAGTGGTTTGTAGTTCAGAGAAAGCCATAAACCCAGAAATAACATTTAAGAATAAAAAATAAGTAGCTCTAAATGGATTTTATTGATGGACTTATTTTTCTAAAGTGCTAAATTGCATCTTGTAGCAGGGATTTCCATACCTTAAGAGTTCATCTTGTAAAGGTCTTTTTGTTTTGAATTTGCTAGCTGTTATTTTAGGTGATGTTTTTGTATTGAAAAAGGCAAAACTCCACTGTTCCCAATTCACTTAGATTGCTCATAATTTTTTACCCTTCACTCATTTCTCTTTTTATTTTCTCTTTTTGAATCTGGGGAACCTTGGTCCAGTTGTTCCTCATAGAGAAGCTGTTATACTTGCTTGCTTGTCCTCTTTTGATCCATCTATTTGTTTGATCTTCTTCTCTGTACCTTTGCCAGGCCTTCTACACTCTTTTTCTACCTAGGTCAACAGCGCAGAATCCTTTCGTTATGTGAATCATTAATTTGTAAAATGATATAATTATCTCTGTATTTTCTAATCCTTTCTTATTAATTCCAGTTTTTCAGATTTTTTTTTTTTTTTATTATTTCTACCTGGCATTAAGCAACCTTTTTTTGACAGAACTATTTGTTATAATCAATTTTTAAGATGTACTAGACAGCTCAAAGCTGCAAAAACCATGAAACATTTCCTAATGTAATTGTTCAAATTTATGGAAGCAGAGAGGACACAGGAGATTTCACTGTATTATTGTTTAAAACAGAGGCCCTGGGATAATTTCTTGGTAAGAATTACACTGTGGTGAGTTATGACTTGATGAGCAGGTAATGATAAACACTGGTTAAGATAAAATACTCATGAATACTAGCTCACAGGATGAAACAACTCATACATGGCAAGGCCACCAGAACCTGCTGTGCAGGTTTGATGATCAGTTTTGCAGCTGTTTGTCACAGCGTTTAAGACCCTTAATAATCCTGCAGAAGAGGACCCTAACTTGGAAGACTAAAATAATTTCTTCAAAACTTTAAAAGCTGATTTTTAACATGGGAAAGTGTGAAGGAAAGGTATGTCTGCACAGTTGGAAGGGATGAAATTTGCCACCTGTGATAAAAACTAGTTCTGTTGTTGAACCTGTACGATTGGTGTTTCTGGAGTTTTACTAAATTCAATTATTTTGCATTTTCTGTGACTATGTGAAAAATTAAGGGTTACACATAATAGCAAAAGGACTCTATTAAGTGTTTATTAAAGTATGTATGACAGATCAACAGGATTTATGTTGTGTATGTTCTAAAAAAATAATTCTGGAATTTATCTGCAGTTAAGTAGTATAAACTCCATTGTAAGTGCTATTAAAAGGAGATATTGTAGATGAATAACCAGATGTTGATTTGACCTGCGTAGAGTGTCCCTATGCAAGGAAGACACATAAAGAAATTGCTAGTGTGGAATTTAGATAATTTCTAAATTGCAGTTCACAGTTGCCAGGAAACCTCTGGTTTTCAAAATGCATTTCATGAAAGCCTTAAAGAACTTTTCCCATTTAAATGATAGACAAGGATGAAATTATCTCCTGGCTGATTGTTTGAAGATTTTTGTTCATCAGGTTTCCTCAGCTACTTAGATCTGTATGACAACATTTTGACCAAACCCCTAATTTTTTAAATTCCACTAAGCTATTTAAGATGGTATTAAGGACAGTGTCCAAGATGTCTTACTTTTTACATTGCTCCAATAAGAACAAAAACTTACTTTTCGGTAATTTGCAAGGATGAATACTTTAACTGAACTCAGTATTAATAAAAATATAGTATTGTTTGAATAGCCTGAGCTCTGAATTTCTAAAACTGGTTCATTTTCTTGCTTTTATTTGGACAATACTTTCTTATTACTTTTGATAATTAAAATATTTTGGAAGCTATTTATTTTCAGAAATATTTCCACTTTCTCTTATTATTTTTAAAGTGCTTGAGTACTGTCTGATTACCCCTTATGCTCAAAACCACATAACATACTAAAGAGAAAAAAAAGCTTCCCTGGGCCAGCAAACTTATTTCAGGGACATTCAGGCTACAAAACCAAGTTATTTTCAATGCTTCCCTCTTCTCTGAAGCTTTCTTAAACATCCAGGTAATGCTGACTTTGCATCACCTATTTAATTAATTTCTGTTATAGACCAAGATTTTTTTTCCTTAATATTTAGCTTAAGTTCTTGCTCTGCTTTAAGATAACAATATGAAAGGCATTGTTCCAGACTTTGCTTTCTCTTAAGACATTAGGAAGAAAGGTGTTTGAATGAGCAGGATATTAAAAATAGAGAAAAGTGTACAAAACTTGGGGACTGTTGGTAAGCTTTAGGAAAAACTGAAGTTCTGTGTCTGCAGCAATATTTTTCTTGTCTTCCTGGAAACTCTAATCTCTCAAGGAATAAACAAGATGTTTCTGATGACTATACAGTAATTATAGAGAAATTCTGTTCTGTATATCTTTAACGGTTAACAAATTTGTGACTTGCTTTTAACTGCAAAGTTCTCAGTCTTTTATACCAGGCTGCAGACATGTCATTTTAATGATATCTTTAGACTTTGAAAACAAAATTATACAGCAGAAGGATGACACATACGGAGCTGATCACAGAACAGTGGTTCAGTAAAGTCAGGACCACATGATCTGCCAGAAGCTGACCTCATTTCTGAATGCTTTTAAATTATATGAATGGCTTTGCAACGAGTTTGGAAAAATAACAATATGCATATTCAATTTCTGTTGCCTTTTTTTTTCCTCCATGCTTTATATTTTTACTCATTCTATTTTTTTTCTTAAATGAACTTCCATGCATTGCACTTTAGAGCAATCAGTTACAATTGTCTTTAGATGATGTGAGCTACAGTAAAACCACACATTTGTTGTGCCCATAATGTCACAATGCAAATGATAACTCTTAAATCTATTAAAATAGTGAACAAGACATCTCCATTTAAAAATAAAATAAAATTTACTGTGTGTATGTTTATGTTTTCTGAGGAAAGAAGAATCATCTTCCTACTAGTTTATGACTTTCCTCTTTTCTACTGTGAAAACTAAACAGCTGTAACACATAGCCATAACTAAAGAAAATTCAGGGCCCAAGTGGAAACTGTGTCCTGGAGCCCCTTCTAAATTTAGATTTCAAAAGACACAGCTGTAGAAAGGGGCTTTTCCTCCTTTGGGCAAGCCATCAAACCTCCATTATTTCAGTAACATTGATAAATACAAGTTAAAGGGAATTCAACACATGATAAAGAAAAGATTCAAAACCCTAAATGAAGGAAATACTTGGCTAGAATAGTTCTCAGCTGTCTTCGGTACGTCAGATTGTTTGGGCCTTGTTTTAGTGTTGTTTCTAAGAACATTTCTGGATGAAGTGGAGCCACAAGTCACTGCCATTGTGCTTGCCTGGTGTACAAGGGAGAGGAACTGAACCCCTTCCCACTGTCCTGTCTTGCTCACTGTGTCTTCAGTCCCAGCCCAGCACCCACTGCGCTCCCTGCAAAATCCAAAATGGATTCATTTACACCAGTCTCTCCTTCACTCTTTTAGACATTTTGCTTGCCACTAGAGAAGGAAAGAAGGGGAGAAGGACACATTGCCGTGCAGATGTTGCCCCTACCTGCTGACCTAAGCCACTTTCCGATTGATGCAGCTGCCATGCCAGTTGATACTAAAAAGTGGTTAAATCTATGTCATGCCTGAATGAGAAAAACTGACAAATTCCAACTCTCATACTCATGTAAGGCTGAGGCCTTCTGTAGGATTCCATCCCATTCAATACTTTGGAGGGGTAAGGCAGGAAATAAAATTCATGGGAAATCTTCAGGAATATTTAAGTGCATCTGAAACAGAGGTAGAATTAAAAGTTACTATAATATAAGCTCACCTTTGAAAGTCCAGACTGCCATGTCTGTGCACCCTGCTGGAGGCAGATGCTAGTGTTGAATTGAAACAGAAACAGCCCAACTTTTTTCATGGATTTTTAACAAATAAGGAGAAAAACATTTGGAAAAAATTAAAAGCAGTAATGAAAATTCATATTTCTCTAGTCAACATAAACAACCGACTTTTTTCGTTTGTCCTTTATGGGTGTGTCTTTGCAAGTATTTACACCTGCTTGCAGAGTTTCTGTAGCGGTTTTTTTGGTAATACATGTCTTTTGGTGGGGACAGCTGGGGATTAGCAAAATCCTAGGTCAAATGATTACATAATTAAATCCTTAAAGATAAGGAACTGACTGGGCTTGATGACATGTCTGGAAGGAGCCTTTCCATGTTGTGCCCTAACTTTCCCAGCTTCAGGTAATTTCTTTGGCCTTCTTGCAGCTTCAGTTCAAACTTAGTTCTGTGCCACCAAAACTGTTAAGTGAATTATTTCTGATTACCCCTTGTACTCGTTTTGGCTGGGATAAAGTTAATTTTCCTTATAGAACTTCCTATGGTGCTGTGTTTGCACAGAGTTGAGATACTGTCTGTTTCTCAGGCAGTCCTGACAATGACTATGCTGGGGGTGGGCAAGAGGTTGGGAGGGAACATAGTCAGGGCCCCAGCTGAGCCCAGCTGACCAAAGGGATATTCCATACCATGTGGTGTCATGCTCAACATATACAGCTGGGGGAAGAAGGAGGAAGAGAGGGGCTTTCACAGTGGTGGCAATTGTCTTTCCAAGTCTAGAAGGAAGCTAGGTGATCTTGAAGATCCCTGCCAACACACACCATTCTATGATTCTGTGATTACATGAGATGGAGCCTTGATTTCCAGGGGATGGCTGAACACCTACCTGCCCATGGGAAGTGGTGAATGAATTCCTTGTTATCTTTGCTTGCATGTGTGGCTTTTGCTTTACCTGTTAAACTGTCTTTATCTCAACCCATGAGTTTTCTCACCTTTACCTGTCTGATGCTCTCCTCCATACCACTGCAGGGAGCGAGCAAGCAGCTGTGTGAGCCAGCTTCCAGATGGGGTTAGACCACAATACCTCTTTGACACGTCATAAAAACCTAATGGAGAACAGGCAAAGAAACCAACACAAATTATACAAATATCCTCCCTCCCAAACTGGGCCAGAGATGGTGTGCTTAAATGTGTTGAGCCAGAGGAATGAGTAGGAGGCTCAGGGAAAGCAGCTCTTTGCAGGCAAGTCTGATTGATATTGTTCTTCCCAACTCTTAAATTAAACATGCAAGAGACTCGTTAGCTATCACAGAGGAAGCTTTTCTTCCTGCTCCTACTAAGCCAGTGCCTGGGGTAGAAAATACGTCTTGCGAAGACAGCAGCTGGAGTCAGCCTTGGGCTGTGTGGGCTGGTGCTGTGTGTTCTCTCATGGACCCCTATGAATCTGTTTATCATTGCTTGCTTCTAATCTGTCAGGAGCATTAGAAAGCCATAAAAAGTTCAGCTGGTGGGGGCAGTTCAAATTATGTGGGTCTGTTGTGGGAATTCCTCTTCATCCTAACAAAGCAGGAATGATAAAGAATTGCCTGATGCCCCCATGGCTCTTAATAGCAAAAGAAAATGACTCTTCTGAGAAAAGATGGTTGCAGTGCATCAACCATGCTATAAAAATATTGGATGTAGATCTTTCCCTGGAGGTCTCACTTATCTGTAATCTTCTTCTGTATGTTTGTGTGACTCAAGAGGCTGTATTTGTATCTTATTGACACTATCTACAAGGTGCTTATTTCTATCAGAAGAAATATTATCTATGTGAAAGCCTTTTCAGCCTTATCCTTTGTGCAACTTGGCAGGGGTACTGAAGAGCATTTTGTGTAATTGTGACAACTTCAAAGCTTCCTTCTCATCTCTGAGGAGATGTATTGCACTTTTAATGCTAGGATTAGTGAGTTTCTTCATCTGCATTCACTGGTTAAAAAAAAAAAATAAAAAAATACATGTTCTTAAATAACATTCAAATGATTCCTTGCAAATTTAGATGTGAAAAGTAAAATCTTCTTTAAATTTTGATTGAAGTTTCCATTTAAGGGTTTTAAATAGTCTTAAAAAACTATAGTAAACTATATTGCAGAACATTTTCTTTCGGTTAAATGTTACTAGTGTTGATTACCTCTGCATGGAGGAGCTGGAATGCTCTCCTGGAAATCTAAAAAGACTGTTACCTCTAAAATTGGTTGCAAAACTGATTGCAAAACCCACAAATGCACATCAGTGTTAGAGACTGAGCATACCTGGAACAGAACAAACTTCCTCTGATTCCATCCCCACTGCAGCAGCAGTGGTACAAAGAACAATTTTGCTTCACTAAAATCCTGTTTTAGAGTTTCTATCTTAACACACAGAAGACTCCCCTAAAATTGTCAGAGAAGACAGATCAGGCCATGCTTACATAATTTTACTGTATCCAGGTGATCATCTACGAGCTAATAAATAACGTGCTCTAAAGAAATTCCATGCTTATTCCCTTAAGCCACTCTGATACCCTGTCATCTTCATTAAATGAGCCAATCTTATTAAAGATGGCATTATATATATGGTTCAAAGGTGGATATTCAAAAATTACGTTTGCCAATTTTTTCTGTGGCAAAAATTTGATACAGAAAGATATTCTGCTGACCTTTGATAGTACATTTGAATGAATGACAGCTCATAAGTTGTGAACAGTTTAGGTATTTTAAAGCAGTCACATTCTCTTAATTATTTTCCAAACAGAAAATTAGCAGCTAGGTTTTGAGTCATTAGACTTTGTAAAGTTTTGCATAGACAGGTTTTCATAGTGTGGGGGCTACAGGGGTAACTTCTGTGAGAAACTGATGGAAGAATTGTGTACAGGAATAGTTCAGTGAGGTATTTTTGGCAACTCAGACAAGCCTTCTTTATCCTGAAGGAGTCTGTACTCTATTGGTCCGTTTTTGGATTCCTTATAAATTAGAAAGTGAGTTGTTCTTTCAAAAAAAGTGCAAGATTTTCAGTCCATATAGATATGAGAATTTTTCTCTCACTTTTTTCATGTAGTCCATTGTGGAGGACACATTTATTGTCAGTGATCAAACAACCTTTTCCATTAATTATCTTTCTTTATAATGGTTGAGCTCACCATGCAGTTCCTTTAGTAAATAAACTGATATAATGTTATTATTGCCATTGCTTTGTCAGAAATGGTGGCATAGATCACAGCCAGAAAGATTCCCTGCTCTGGTTACTCTGACATAATCAGAATGGACAAAAGGAAATACCTGACCAAAGGAAACATTGTCAGGAGTGTTCAAGAGCCAAGATTATTCATTGCTTTGTGTTGCAAACCCAATATAGAATTCTGCGGGTAGAACTCTAAAAATCTGGCATTTTTTGCATATTTCTCTTGCTTAAAATGGAGTTTGTGTTGTGTTCTTTTGTTTTTTCTCCCATCTTTCTTTCCAGCTGTTTATTTTCAAAGTGACTTTAAATTTGCTTTTAAATAATCTTGCTTCCAGTCTGGTGTAAGACTACATCAGCTAGAACACTGTTTCTTTTTGAACTTCTTAAGCACTCCAGTAATGCAAACACTACTAGTAAAATCTTAAGGACTTAAACTTTTAACCCAGCAGCGCGACAGCATTCTCCAGCCAATACAACGGCTTAGATAAACAAAGGTGAAAATAACTGCTACAAAGGACTAGTAATGCTTTGCTCAGACATCAGTATGTTATCACATACTGTCTTACACTGAAAAATACAAGGAGAATTATACAGGACACACACCTCTTTTTACTCTAATTTCCCATTAAATTTGATTTGACCTCCCTGGCAGTTGTGAAAGTAGTGACTTAGGCCCCATAGTTCAATCAGGAAACAGTGCTGTAATGAATTGTTAATTCTTTTAATGAATTTAACTACTTGAGGTCAAAATGAATATGGCAATATGATGTCCACATGCAAGCACATGCATGGAAAACTAATGAAGTCTAATCTCAGATTTGCCAGCTATTATCCTCAATTTGCATTTGGCTATAGTAATGCAGTTCCAACTATATCAATGTCTGTCAAGCCATCTAGCTTTACAGTTGATATAACACTAGCTCCATGTTAAGCACAAAGTTAATATATCCTGCATAATAAGGATTTTTTCGTGTCTGATTTACTATCCTGTCCCATCAATGCTTTTCATGGCTGTTTAGCTTGACTAATGACTTCCAAAGGACCACAGAAGACAGAAGTCTCTCTGGGTGTTACAAAGTGTGTGGCGGGGTTAATTTCAAAAAGCCTGTCTGAATTGCATTAATGCTGCTATTTGACCTGTATTTGATCCTCAGGACAAGATGTGTTCAAGAAAAAGGTAGTAACAATAAAGAGGATTTAAAATTGAATTTTTTTTTGTTTTTTGGAAGTGGAGTTAATTTACTTTTCACTTTTTTTCCAGGTCCAAAATTAGAAAACTGCTGCC
Source organism: Dasyornis broadbenti (assembly GCA_013397935.1). NCBI lineage: Eukaryota > Metazoa > Chordata > Aves > Passeriformes > Dasyornithidae > Dasyornis > Dasyornis broadbenti. Next base: position 1,583,993 of record VZRN01005523.1, read on the forward strand.
AGTCTCATTCAGCTTTGCTTGGTACAATCTGCTCTCCAGGGCTTCTTGAGAAGGAATCTTTTATAATATATTTATAATATCATATGTATATCACAAACCCAAATGACTGCTCTATGTTTTATTTGTCTATGGTCATATTTATTCTGATATTTTAATTATTATTTAATAAATTTTGCAGTGAATTTGTTCTTCATTTAATCTTGATATTTTTTTACTGTGGCTATAAGGTATATGCAGTCTGAGGGGAGGATTACTATCACTGGACCTCGTTTGCACAGAAGAATCAACAAAATCTATTGTTCTGGTGCATGGATCCAATAGTATAAGATTAATGTTGAGCATTGTCAGTAAATTCCCAAGGTATTCTGCAGTTTGCCTATAAGAATTTGTAGCCAGACTAGGAATGAGAAAAAATGTAATTGAGATATTTTTTTACTTATTTTAGATAAAGTTTTAGATGAAGCAGGCATGCAGTTTAAACATTGAATCCCCAATACTGAAATTTTCTATACCTTTGTTAAAGCCTAGAAAATTGTGTGATCATTAATTAAAATATATTTTTTTTTCCACTGGTGCATGTGCACTTCAGGTTCATTTTTAGTTAGTTGTCTATTGGTAGGGCATTAGACCTAAAAGATATCAATATTTTAGCCCATATCTTTCGAGAATGAATAATTTTGATACAGTATTACACATTTGTCACCTAAATCTGCTTACTTACCAAGACTGCATTCTTAATGTCGAGGTTTCAATATTAAATATAGATTAATTCTGTCAATTGTGATGTTGACAAATTTAATTGACCGTAATTGTCAAAATTGCTGGTCATTAATTTATTCTCAGATTTTCTGTGTGAAAATATAAACCTGTAATAGTGTCATTGTCAATTATGGTCCATTTGAAGTGACCTAATTAGCATTGTGTGACAAACCAACACATGGAAAAACAAATGGAGGGACATGGTAGGGAGATAATTGAATGTGACATGAATACTAATACTGACTTTATACTATTTGAATCATTAAAACACTGTCCAATGAAAAGTACTTAATTTAATTTCATGGTTTTATTTTCTAGAACAGCACAGAAGGATAATGAGGAACACCTGAATTCTTTCCAATGGAAAAAGCATTTGGCAGGACAAATGGAATAACTGAAATGAAAGTGGTACCCCAATTTTATTTAGGGCTGGCCAAACTTCCCAATATTCTCCAGGATTCTGGCTTACTTCCTTATTTTGCAGCATTTTCCAGACACAAGCCATTCCGGGAAAGGAAGTTGCTGGTTTCAGACTCATTTTGCACATGTGAGTGGGCATCAAGAGAGGAGGAAATCTAGAAGTCACGCCATGCTGCCATGCCATCTTGTCACTAATGTCATGATCCTTAAATAATTATATCAACAGACTACTGTAAGAGCTCAACATTTCTTTAAGCCTTATTAAATATCAGATCACTCCCACTGAACCCACTGAACTCACTGGGCACTCTTTGGTTCTGTCTCTTTCTGTGAGCTGCATTCAAGACTGGGTCTGTCTGGGATCAGCGTTTAAGAGCCAATACTCTAAGCCCTCTCTCTGTCTGATGTATATAATTCTCCCTGTGACTGAGTTAGTAAAGAGAGAAGGGACAACCATTTTTGGAGGCTTTTATCTCTTGTTGGACTCGAGGAACTCCAATAAATGTAATAATTGCTGCATAGGCAATGTCTCCTACTGGGTGAACACCGGCTGGGTGAGCCCCAGCTGGCTGCTGCTCTTGGTGTGCAGAGGCTTGTAAGAAACCTTCTAGACTGACTAAAGACTACAGTTTCCCTCTGTGCTGCAGAAAGGGGAAACACCCTCTGGCACGAGTAGTGTGGAAAGTCAGGAGTGCAGGGAGTGCAGGAGTTAAAAGACTGAATAAAACTTGGAGGAGAAGCCAGGAAAGATTAGACAAGACATGAACAGAATGGTCTTTACTGTATGGAAATTTACAACCCTTCTGCTAAAAAAAGTGTGTTAAAAATGTTTATAGACGAACAGAAGGAAATTCCTTAAACTTCTTTTAAATGGGCAGATTCAGACCAAACATCACTGTTTCCCTTCTACTTCAGATGGTGAACTTGCCCCTATATGTTTTATGCTGGTTACACACATTTGATGTCAAAAACATGTAAGAAATTCCATTTGCATGTGGCTTTGAAAAATTCAGTGTAATTAGCCACACACTAACATAACTAGAAATCCTATGCATTCACTTAGAGGCCTCTGCTTATAAGGAGGAAAATACAGAATACATTCTTTATATGCATGGCTTTCTTACTACTATTCAAATTAAACTTAGTTTTTACTGCAAGTTTTGATGACTAAATTGTTTCTTCAGCCTAACATGCATAGTTCTCATATCTCTGATTCTCCAAAGCCAGAACCATTTATTCTGCAAAAGGTTTTTCACAGAACTAATTATGACATCAAGTGGGGTGGTGCTCAAAATAGCATGAATGAGAAATAATGAGAAAAACGAATCCAATAATTATTTAAAGTAGAGGGTGTTAGCTTCTCCTCTGATCCTGTGGTGGTGGTAGCTGGGAGTAGCTTCAAAGTAACAATACACATGCAGACATTGAGGACATTTTTATTCTCCTATTCACGATTTACTGCATTACAAAAATCTGGTAGATTTAGTCTGTTTTTCAATTAGACTAGCCACTTACACAAGTAGTGCAAAGCTCTCTGTACCGTTGTACTGGTCAACAAAAGACAATGATTAAATTCTGAAAAAGCACTAGATGAAACTGCTAGTACAATAGGCATCGGTAATCAGAGGCATAATCACTTTCTGCTGAAAATCTATAGCTGTAAAATGAACAGAAATACACATTCAGCTTTGAAGTCCATTTTCATGCAAAGATCAAATAGCTCTGTCATATTTATTCCTCAGTTTTGAAGTGTAAATGTAAACCAATTCACAGACAAGGAATTATTTGCTGTACCTCTGTGGAACAGGCATTGCTCAGAAAAAGTGACAAAACTATTTCTTTGCAATTGTTAGACTTTTGGGGACAACCACATTTGATGTGAGAAAAAGACACAAAGGCAATTGCTTTACAGGTTTTTATGGGATGACTTCTTCCTGGAGGACTGAGCTGATGGTTTCAGGTTTTCCAGTGCCCGAGAGGCTCAGCGCTGCAGCAGCGCATATTTGATTGAACACACTTACGATGGAACTCCTTCACCTGAAGATCAAGTATATAACTGTGAACATGCATCTAATAAGTCCAGATCCAAACAGCCTGCAAACTGCTGCATCAAGCACCCCTATGCCTCTCTTAGCTGCCAGCCTTCACTGTAAAGAGGGTCTTTACAGCGGCATTTCCAGCACAGTTGTGTACACAGTGCTCAGCTTCTGCAGGGCACAGAACCATTTCTCAGCTACAAATATGACATAAGGGCAGATGGGTGGCTACACCTCACGAGTGGCAAATGGGGCTAGGTGAGAGGGAAGGAAGTGCTAGCACATCTATGGGCAAGAAAAAGATGAATTTTGATTTATTTTTTTTTAAATTTAAGTTAGTCCTACTGAAGCCTGGCCTTTCCACTCTTAAAGAAAAAGATACATGATAGCAACAGAGCAGACCGTATTTAAGATTTTGAAAGCAATCTTTGTCTACACAAAACCCTATTAATGAATAATGTGTCTCTACATACCCAAATTATCTATTTCAGTAGCGGAACTCTCTTAGGAAAGAATATTGACTGAGAAGTTTCTTTGACTGCTTTGAGTGAGACTTTCCTGAGCATAACAGGTTTTTAAACCATAAAGATTTTTTTCGAAGCGAAATAGGGCATCCCTACTCAGAATTGCTATCAGAATTGTTCCCAAGCCTGCACTTGATCATTAGCTACCTAACTGTGTGTTTAAGCTATCTATCTTTCCATGCTGTAGCACCAGCAGGGAGAGTGCTGGTTTGCATGGACCAAAACCATGCTGAGGAAGACGCTAATGGTTTAAGCAGCATGCACAACTGCAAGGCAGTGCTCAGGACCATGCCTTGGTCAGCTTCTTAGCGCGGAAAGAGCCTTGGAGGTATTGGACCAAACTATCAGAGGAAACCCAGCAGGACTGATGAAACAAGGAAGAGCAAGAAATTTAATCAGCCACTGAGCAAACAGGCATGTTAATTACAGAGGTGTTAGTAGCTTTTGCATCGGAAAAATGGGACACAAAGCTGCAGAGCAGAACGGTTGGAACTTTTCCTTAGAAACGTAATCCTTTGAAATCAACACAGCAAAATTCTGATTGGACGATTTACCTAGTTTTTCTGGAATTACAAATGTTCATGTTTAGCATTTTCAAAGTATGTTTTCCTGTAATAATTTCTCCTTTCAAGAATGAAAATGTATGAACAAAAAGTTAAACCATAAAAAAGTTGATAATAAATGTGGAAATAAATCTGCTTCAATTATCAATTTCATTGATAATCTCTCTGTGGAAAAAAAATGGAGTTTTTAAATGTTGATCATTCAAAGAGAAATTGAGCCAGATTGTCAAAGAATCTCTTTGGTATCATAAGATAAACCTGATAAACCTCATAAGAGAAACCCTGTCAGAATCAGAAAATAATTTCCTACTCAGCCCTGCTAAAGAAAAATCTCAGCATCCCTATGTGTACCGATATACAAGTAAGACTTTCTTGCAGGTGTCTTACTCAGTAAGTTTGGTTTATGTATCTGGTTGCTTTATGTGTCCTGTGCAGTTTGGACCTGGAAATGTCTCTGACTTCTTAGCAAACAAAAAACACTGTAAACAATTTTAAAACAGGCACAGGTTCACAGATATTTTTCCAGTTGTCATTTTTTACATCTGTGACCTGAATGGCAAGATATAAAATGGTCAAACTCTAAGTATTGCTTACTAAAGTGATGACTAAAATTCCACAAAGCTTGTGCAACAGATTATTAGGTAGAACTATATTTTCACTAAATGATGTCTCTACGAGTGGTAAAGCAAACTAAGGACTTGTGCCTCCTTGCATTTATGATTAAGCTGCAGTGTTGTGAGATCAAGGCAGTTTTAAGCAATTGAAGACTAGCTTCAACCAGGCAAAGATGTAGTCCTGAATTTACTCAAACCATTCCTGCCTAACAAAAATCAACATGAAAACTTTAAAAATAATGAGACTCAAAAGGATTTCGATTACTTACATTCCACAATTTCAGATGATAAAAACAAACTGCGATGGGAATTCTAGACTTAATATAATATAAATAGAAAGATGGACTAGATAAAACCAGCTGAACACTAGTCTGTCCTCAAGACCTAACAGGGAAGTAATAGTATGCTTTTGAATATGTAGCAATGACTTTTGGCAGATATGCCGTATATAATTCCATGCCATGGAAAACCATTGAACCTGATTGACTATTTAATCCATTTCTGAAAGACCATCACTAAGGGGATGCTTATATTGTTAGTATATATAGTGTATTATACAGTTAGCCAGAATGACACAGGACTGTCAAAATGCTGGTTGCTGCAGCGCTGATATCTAGTTAGCTTCCTATGTCCAGCTGCAGTAAGTATTTTAAAAGTTATGTAAAAATTTTGCTGATACTTGCTTCAGATTTTCTTCTGCAAAATAGATATTTTGATTATATTAATATATAATCATTATACTAATTTGTCCTAGGCAAGAATACCTTAAAATACAATGGAACATCATACTTGCAAAAAGGCATCAGTTTTGCAAATATAACAAAAATAAAAACGTATTTAACAAAAATAAAATACATATGCAAACATATATTTTTTATCCTTAGATCTCTTTATATATGTAAATATATATATATAAACTTCTTTCAACAGCTAACAGCATTTAGTGATTTTATGTAAGTTTGTTCCAGAAATGCAATATTGAAAGTGTAACACTGGATGGGTTGATAATATTCTGACCAACAAGTTATTTGGTAGAATCACACAAATTTTATGTGACATTCAAATAAGGTAAAACTCAGTTACATCAATACACCAAGCAGAAAATGGCAGATTTATGGAAGTTCTGTAGACATGGTAGAGAATAGATACTACAAAAGAAACTGTATGAAGCATTATAAATAATAATGTTTATATAAAGAGTAATGGTCTTTGTGTGCCACACATTGGAAACAAAACTTCAGCTTCTTCACTATGCCTTGTTCTATGCACTTTTTCATGAAAAGAAGGACCATAAGGTCTTATAAAAAATATTCCCACTTTTTTTTCCTTCAGAATACCCCAAAGCATATGATACTATCAGCCTGCAGTTTCCCCTCTAACATTTCTGAATTCCCTGCTGCCTCAGTTAGACCACATTAACTAAACAATGTAAAGATGATTTTAATATCTTCTGAGTCCACTTCCTGACATTGATTTTACTAATTAAAAGGCAGTCTTTTCTAAACACAAAGTTAAAAATGTAAGAAATACCATGCACACATGCAAATGTTTTCACATGGTCTGTGTGTCACCATGATCTTTGTTTGCCTGAGAAACTGTCCTTTTGGAAATCATGTATAGCACAGAAAGACTTATGAGGGGGCACAGGTAAGACATAATGGTCACCTGCCATTTTAGGTGCCTGTATTCAGTGCTCATATCCCCATCCTGCTGACTGAGTTGGTACATTGTCCTGGAAATGCCTAAATACGTGTACAATTCTTTTCATAATTTTGTGACTTATGTATCTAAATTTTGTCACTAGACATATACAGCCATATAATGATGTCCTCATTCTAAGACTATATTCTGTCCCCTTTGTCTTCCAGGCCTGCAGAGAATCATAAAATACAACTGTATGATGTTGGTCTCATTTTGGAGGCTCGGGCCAATAGACTTCTCAGAGAAGGATTTTTTAAAGTAAGTAACAGCTAAAAAACACTCAGGCAGAAACCTGTAGAGACTAGAGTTGAAGATCCTTCTGTAAAGTGACCTAAATTAATGCCTCACAAGGTTGCATGAAATGTGGAAAAAGTGCTCTCACAGCTTTGAATTTCTCCACTTTGCATATTTCCCCAGTAAAGCCTCAGGCTTCGTCCTGGGACTGAAGAGCCTGCACACCTTTCAGGCACTTTATCGAAATGCTCTTCAACAATAAAGAGTTCCCTGCTTAGACATTGGAGTGTGGCACATACCTTTGAAGGACTCCAAATGGAAGTCCCATCCAAATTTCCATCAAACTGGGTGCAGACAGGCTCCCCTAAATTTGAGGATCTTCTAACTTCTAGGAGCTCTCTCTCTCTCAAAGCTCATTTAAGACCTTATACATGTTCTTGACATTTTTCACTGGATGCCCTTATGCTAACTTTGTGGCTCCCATTTGCTGATTCCTCGCTCTAACAAAAAGTAATTTGAAGAGCACTTGAATTCAAACTAGAGGTTGTGAGTCCTGCTTCTTAGGTACCAAAAAGAGATCACGCAATGCTAAATTTTTGGGGAAATTGAGGCCTCATACAGTAAAGAGCAAGTGCTAGAGAAAATTCCAGTCAGAAAGTTAAAACACTGAACTGAACAGGCTGTGAACACCATATTCAAACTGCCTCTGGAACCTCTACTTGAAGAACCAGGCTAAAGAGTCCAATAAAATTCTTTTCTTTCAGTCACTAACCAAGACTGGGTTGTGTGGAAAAATAACTTTCAATACTTAACCAACAACGGTATCATCCATAGACAGATAAAATTAAGGGTTTGTGGAAAACTTTAATTCTGGGTTGTATAATTTTGTGAGTGCTGATTTTGTGAGCTTTTCAAGTCTTTACAAGGTAGTCTTCTATGTGTGTACTACCATATATAAAATATCAATAGTCCTTTGTGGCCTGTCATGTTAATTTGTTTCAGAACAGGGGCTTTACTATTATAGAAGAAAAGAATTTGTTATTCGTTTTGTATGATTTAAAAGTCATCTCTGATTTATTTATTCCATTGTGCTGGCATGTTGTTAGGCCTTTTTTAAGCTTCAATGTTATGTCCAGTGACATTGTCAAATGTGTCATGACCTAAGACAAATTGTTCTCATTCCGTCTGCTAGTACCTCTTCTTATGAGTTAAGCAGCATTATGTACCAGAGGGAACAAGCACTGACCAGAAAAGTTACAAGACAGATTTACATGGTGTCTGGGATAAGTGAAGTTCCTTCCTCATACAACATCCATGTATTCATTTAAATATCTCAATTTACCATTTGAAAGGTGACAGGGCCAAGAGGAGTAAAGGAGATTTGAGTCCTTCCAGGAATCTGTCTGATGGGTAACAATGGGATTCCTCCTATCAAGTGAGGCACTTGATGAATTGCCACTCACCTGAAGCTTACTGTTCAGTTTCCAACAGACTTCCTTGCTGATGCCAAGCACTCTGTAGGCCCAGCAAAGCTTTGCATTATCTCAAATTAACTACCAGAACCTGTCTCTCTGGTTAGGCAATAAGAGGGCCATTTAAAAAATAGCAGTGCAATACAAGACTTCTTTCCCAGGCTTGATACTCCAGCTGGCACAGAGCTCTGAAGCATCTTTCTGGATGGCTGCTACAAGGATATCACACTTAAATGAGGCTATGCTACGTCTTTGTAGAATATCAAACCTTCCAGGGCTGGTCTTACATTCTATCTGGCTTTCAATGGCCTGAAATACGAGGTTTAGGAGAGGTTTGAAGATCCCATTGAAGAGCTGCAGTGCTCTCTTAGTGGTTCTCTTACACTGAGACAAAACCTGTGTGCACAGAGGACAGAACTCTCAGGGCCCAGTTTTAAGTGAATCATGACAATCATCACAAATATCACCATCATCTGCTCCTAAGGAAGAGGCAATAAAGTGCGTTTGATGTGTCTTCTCAAATACATGGATTTATCTGTCCGCGTACCTATACAATTGAAAAAGTTAGAGGAAAAAACTGTTGCACTGCACATAGTTCTGGCCTCAAGAAGAGGACAGGAAAGGGTTGGGAGGAACAGTGCAGTGTACAAAAATGGTAGATGGAGATAAAAAAGAGGAGGAGGAGAAAGAAAGCTGGGAATATAAAACAGAAACGGTGAGAAAAAAATTGGTACAAATCTGTAACAGTGAAACAATATAAAAAAGTGTGAAAATAATCCAAGCCTGGAGCAGTCATGCTAGTAGGTCTGGCAGTGATATCTCTCCCTTCTAGTCCTCTGTTTGTCTTGAATCTACCTAATGCTTACTTTCCTTTTTACGTCCACCAGGACCAGGGGAATATACCTCCTGATGTGCAGCGGTCCTGGAAGAGAGCAGAAATCTGAGACTTTGGTAGGAAAAAAGCTGACCACTGGTGGATTCTAATTTTGATTTCCCTGTTTCTTCAAAAACATCCAAGCAGGCTTTTGTGCTTTTGCTGGGATCTAGGTCCTTGGGCAATAGACAAGTTTCGTAATGCATTCAGCAGAAAGACTGCCAGCCAAAATGTGTTGTAAACAGAAAATCTGCATTTAACAGAAAATCTGTTAAACAGAGTTTAATACTCAGTGTTTATTTATGTGCATAGGCTCTCATTGCAGTTGATATGGACTGTAGGCAGGAGCACCAAGCATTATTTCTGTCTTTAGGATCCTTTTCCTCATGATTCATTGCCTTGAGGGTCTCTACTCCTCTTGGCCTCCATGATTTAGCAAACAACACAGGAGTCTCATGTTTTGCCCTTGCCATGCTTGTACAATATCAGTATGGCTAACTAATCACTCTCCAAAGTCTTCAAAATGTCCTGCATTGACTTCCCTTTGACTGCTGTACTTGGCTTTGGACTCTGAAATGCAAAGAAATGTCTCTCTGACATACAACAGATAAAATAGGTGAAGGTCAGGATGACCTAATTAATCAGTGGAATATGGAGAAGCTGTCCCTGATGGATGGCTGTGACAACAGCGGTCAGTTGGACAACCTTCATCCCAGTAAATGTCCCCAGTGTCCAGGGGCTACCCACTGATCCACCACTCTCCACCAGAAGACATGCATCTTTCCATGCTGCTTCCGTTTCTGCTTTCACAATACCTACACTGATGCTCCTCTCCAGAGTTGGCTTGCCTGGTTTAGAACTGGATAATGAGACAGACAGATGTTAAATAAGACTGAATCCTTGGTTTGTGGGAATTTAAATGGAAATTATAAGATAAGAAGAAATACAGAAATAAGAACCACTGCATCTTCATTCTCCTCAAATGCACACATCCATGCTGGTGGATGATGAGCCTGCAGTGTGTGCTTCTAGCCCAGAAAGCCAGCTGTACCCTGGGCTGTACCAAAAGCAGCGGGATCAGCAAGGTGAGGGAGGGGATTCTGCCCCTCTGCTCTGCTCTGGTGGGACCCCACCTGGAGTGCAGCATCCAGCTATGGGGAACTCTGTACAGGAAAGACATGAACCTGTCCATAGCAGGGCCACCAAATGATTAGAGAGATGGAGAAACTCTAATACAAGTAAAGGCTGAGAGAATTGGATCTGTTCAGCCTAGAAAAGAGAAGCCTTCAGGATGACCTAATTGTGGCCTTCCAGTACCTGAAGGGACCCCACAAGAAAGCTGGAGAGGGACTTTTCACAAGAGATGTAGTGACAGGACAAGGGGGATTGTCCTCACTCTGAAAAAGAGTAGGTTTATATTAGATATTAGGAAGAAGATTTTTATTGTGAGGGTGGTGAGGCACTGGAACAGGTTGTCCAGAATTTGTGGATGCCCTGTCCTTGGACATGTGCAAGACCAGGCAGGAAGGGGCTCTGAGCAACCTGGTTTAGTGAAATGTGTCCCTGACCACGGCAGGGAGCTTGGAACTACATGATCTTGAAGGTTCCTTCCAGCACAAATCATTCTATGATTCTATGATCACAAATAAATATATTTTGAAGGGGAAATGTGGTTCTAATTTCTAGACCCTTAGCTGGCTGAGTAAAGCAGTGCAAAAGAAGATGATGGGGAATTTGAAGGAAGATACATCTTACACAGTTACACTTGAGTGAGACTCTGAGGAAAATTCCAAGAAACTAGTTTTATATTAACAAAGTGGCTGTTGTTGACAAGTGGAGCATGTGGTGGAAGAAGATTGTTGTCAGTGTAAATGGTGGTTACTGGAGATGGGCTGTCACTGAGATAAAAATGAGGTGAAAAGGCTTCAGTTGGTGTAAAATGACATTGGCAAAATTGGTTTGTTTCAGCTGAGGGGGTGCAGTGGGAGTCTCTAGCTGTCAGAACATGCTGTTCAGCAGAGTCGGTTATCAGACACATTTTTCATTTGTTGAATATTCTGTTAAGGACACAGATAATACCATTAAGCATATCCATGAAAAGTCAATAGAAACATTTATAAGTCATACATTGAGAATGCCGTTATGTCCTGTCCTTGTTACACACACACACAGCTCTCTCTGATGTCATCTCTTCACAGATCTAGCATGGCTTGTGACCCTGAAGTTTTATCCTTTCCACATTACTACTGCATTACTTATTGGACAGTGAAAACAGGTAAAAGCCTTAACTTCTTTGGAATTAGAAATCAGAGACATTATTGAGAGACAAGTAAGTATTAGAAAGTAGATCAAAGGGGCAAGGCACCTTCGAAAAAGCTCAGACTTAGCCGAACCAAAAGATGATTGTCTTTGCCATTCTGTTCTACATAAATGTGTGTCTAACTAAGATACTGAGCATAAGCAGAAATTCACACCTGCACCCCAGCTTGTTGACATTGGATTGTTCACTGAACTGCTCCTCATTCGTCCCTTCAGGGAGCTTTGCTGCATTACTATTACATCTTCTAAGGAAAACGGAGACTTCTGTGCCAAGGACATTTTCTCAAGCATTATATTTCAGAAGCAGGAATGCAGGCCCAGACACTAAGAGGGAAATGGCGAGGTGCACGTGGTTCAGTACAGCACAGTTCTCTGCACAGCCAGAGTGGGTGCAGTGATGGAGCTTGCCGGAGGACTTGACCACCCTGTCAGGAGCCAGAAGATGGCTGTGATGTGGGTAACTAACATTGCATAGGAAAACTCTTCAAAATCTGTGTGAATGTGGGTGCCAGCCATTAGCCAATCTAACACTAAGCAGGAATCTTGTACAGTAGTAGAGAAAAAACACAGTTCTCCCTGAGGCCCTGTGAGATTAAACATATTTAATACCTCTTTTATTGACATTTCAGTCTAGACTTCTTGACAGCTTATGTTAACTTAAAGCATTGGGAGAAGAATCCACACCTAACTTTCTGGCAGCAGAAGACTTTTTTGGTTGCTTGTCACATTTGTGTCTGATGTCTCTGAGAGCATAACACTGTATAAAAAGGTGGAGAAATCCAGGGGATGGAAGGTGACGCCCACCCCAACTGACCATCTAGTAATAGCTGTCCAGCTGATACAGGACTGTCATGCTGAGAGTTTACTCTTGCAGTGGATCGTCCCTATTCAGCCTCTCTCTACCTTTCTCCAGATGCCAGGCAGGAGCAAGTGCCTGAAAATTTATGGATATGTGGATATGATGGAGGTTGAGGACAGGCTAAAACTTCTATTCCTTGAAGGCTGTATTTATTTTCTGATTTATGCTCATGGTAGCCCCTAGATAGAATAAAAACTGTAATCATAACCATTGAGACACTGGCAGACATGGCTTCATGTTTCTTCGTTCAGGAATTCAAATTGTGAGGCCTTATGCTGAGATAGAGCCTGAACATTTTTCATTGTTCAGGTGTCTTTAGAGCCTTGTTTCAAGGTGCTCACTTTCAGCCTTAGGAAATGAGCTGCAGCAGAGCTTTTTTGCAGCATTCCCTAGATGCATTTTGTTCTGCTGTCTTTCCACACAAATATGACAGTTGCAGTGATAAAGGACAAGTAGAAAATTGATAGGAGATAATTATCATCTTGCTAGTCTCCAGTTTCAGACCTAAGGAATTTCAAGGTCTGACAGAAGCAGTGGTTTTAATGAAGAGTAGAAGGTGGGGGACAAAACTTTTCCCATAGTAGCTTGGAAATAATTTCTGATGGTGAACTTTTTCTTGCTGGTTTTGATTAAAAATACTCACTGACAATTGTAGGTGGTTTTCAGCAAGCTGTTTGGGGTTGCTGTGATCAATATATGTAAAAAATGACGATGAACATAACACTGTTTTCATATCCAGTTGTCATTCACAAGAATTATAAGTGGGCACCAAAAGGCTGCAGAAACTCTTGCAACTGCAGTGATGATAGGAAGCTGTGGAGAGATACAGCTTTTCCCCCACTGTGCTACAAGATAATGCGATGGGCTCTGAACAGGAATCTTCATCTCATAGACAAATGCCATTGACATTCCATGAGCAGGAGGAAGATTCTCACTGTGCACTGTTTTTTACTGACAGGGATTTACTTTGGCATAAAACAGAAAAAAAGCCAATTAAACAGCAGAGTTTGAAAGGAGTGTTATTCCTCAGGGCCAAGGAGAAAAAAAAAAAGACAAATATAGGATAAAATGATAAACTTAGAATCTGATCTGCATAACATCAACCTCTCTCCTAAAGAGAGGAGGAGAAAGTTACAGTTCTGTTCATGTCATTCCTTTACTTGCATTATTTCAGGAAAGGCAACTAGTCACTTGGAGGAGGCATTTGTTCTGAGGTAGGAATCACACTTAATATTTCAGGTATATTCACAGGAGATATATATTTCAAGTATATTGCAGGAGACGCCAGGACTTGAAAGAGGCCTTACATTAGAACATATGAGGTTTCTCCATGATCTATGGTTTTGTGACTCTAGTTAATCACTCTCTAAGCCTATGTCTTCTTGCTCTGAAAAAAGTGATATTCTTCCTCACTTCATGAGTGTTTTCTAGGCCAGTCCAAGGTTCTTCTCACAATTACAGATGGTACATGTTAAATGGCTTAAAGGTGAATGTCACCTCTTGGAGCAAAAAATTTTAGCTCTAAACCTGCTCATAGGAGCCACTGTCCTTGAAATGTAAGGAGGGGATATAAGCATAGGAGGACAGAATCCTGCTCCATGGTTGAGTGCTGGGGAAACTGTCCCTGGTGTCCTGAATGAGTGTGCTTGAGATTGCCACAAAATCACCAATAAGTGTATGCGCAAAAGTCAGATTTCATACTAAACTAAAAAGCACAATAGATTCATTGGCAAGGTTCACTCTACTTACAAAGGACAACTAAGGCACAACAAGGGAAAGCAAGCAAAAGGAAAACCAAACAAAATCCAGGCAATCAAAAAAGAAATTAATTGAAAACTGCCTAGGTATGTGCGTGTGTGTGTGTGTGTGTGTGTGTGTGTGTGTTTGTGTGTGTTTGTGTACACAGCGTAGACAAGGATGAAAAGGAATGTGGTCTAAAGCTTAACAACACTTAAACTTAACAGTACTTTAACTTAACTTATACCTTAATTTATAGCTTAACCTTAACCATCTAACAGAGAAATAACACGTAACAGCATTAGCCTAAATTATAACTTCCAGACTTGCTATAGTTTATGCACAAACGGTATGCACAGAAACAGAAATAGTCAGTGCAAGCAGAGGTCAGTGAAAACACTCACTTTGGATGCTTCTGCATCTCCGACTGGGCGAAGGATTGGGCCTTGAGGATGGAGGGTATCAGCCCAGGACATACTGTGTTTCAGTGTTCCCCAAGGTACAGTGAACCTGAGGGTTTGCTGGCTCTGGAAGGCATCCCACTCAGAGGGAGATTGCTGGTTGCAGCCCACTGCGGTCCAGGAGAGCTCAAAGGGCCCCATTTTGGACTGCTCTTTATAGGGTTGCAAGAGAGGGGGCTTTAGTCAGAACAGTGTTCCATTCTGGCCACAGTTTGGATCAGAGAAACTTTCAAAGAAAGTGTGACAGCAGGAATGTTATGCCATTTAGGCCAGAGAAATATGTTCCAAGGCTGGTCATGAGAAAAACAGAAGCTTGTTAGGAGTTCCTGGGAGCAGACAGTGTTTTTGATAAGCTGAGAAAGAGCTGATCCCAGGTGGTGTTTTCAAGGACAAGGCCTAACAAGCATTTCTTGGATCACACTGCAGCCTGGAAAGGAGTGGTGGTGGGGGGATGCACCACTGCACCTGGTGATGCCAGAACTTAGGGAATCCTTGAGGATGTATTCAGAAACCATCCCTCCAAGCACAGGGATCAGGAGCCCAGCTTCTCATGGTCTCACTGCTTGGGTGAACCCTTAGTACAGGCAGACTCACCAGAGCTTTTCCTCTAATTGAAACAAGTTGAATGAATACAGAGGTAAATGTTGATAGTATGTCTGTACTTCCATTAGTTTGCTCTTTCCCGCTCCTCCATTTTGTCAAAAATAACAGTGATGCTGACTGATTATGTAATTGAGTTCCTATTTCTTCTTACAACAAGAGCTACCTACAAGATTACTGGCCAATTTCCTAAAGTGCTGGTAAATCTTGTTGCAAATGGGAGCAACCACTTTCAAACAGGTAAGGCAATAAAAATTCAGGCAACATTTTCCTGCCACAAGTGAGGCAGAGAAAAAGGCCACCGTGCATCAAGCAGGAAGATGAAAGCCATGCCAGCTACGAGTGGGGACTAAAGTGTACTACAGCATGCATTTCCATGACAAGATAAAAAGACCCTGTGTGAAGTAGCATGGAAATATTTTGTTAATATTGTACTTCCATGTGGATGCCACTCTCAGTTTTCAAAAACTCGTACTCATGAGATGTAGTATTATTTACAGATATTAATTTAAAGGGTTTTTTTTAAAATTTGTTTTTACTGATGCTTTGACGTTTCTGAAGAACTGCATATGTGCTGCACATTAAAGTCACAAACTCAGGACAGCACTGAATTAATCAAGAAAGCTATGTTAAAAGCAAACATACTATTTAAATGTATTATTCACCCTCATGTCAATATTAGGACTTTTGATCATGTCAAAAGACTTCACCCATAATTTTGGGAGGTCAGAGGCGACTGTACAAATTGCTGTCTGTGCTAGGATTAGCTGAGAACCTGCTTGGCACCTGCCATAAGACAATCAGCCCAGATGCTCATAGCAGGGCAATGCATAGGAGCAAGGCTCCTGGAGTTAGACATGCTGCTGCTCTGTCTTTCTTGAACAGTATCCTTTTGCTGCCCCTTACTGAAGGACTCAAATTCTTCCTTGATATAACTAATCTGTATCTGTATCTATACAGAGGTTTTAAAAATAGATACATCATCCTACTGTAGGTACATAAACAGCGTAGTTGGATCACCAGGTAACAAAAGTAAAACCCAATATTTGTGACACATAATCTAAATATTTACAGACATGTTTTACGCTTGCTTTTAAATGGTCTTCTGTGTACAGGGAGCAGTGTTCATGAAACTGCACAGAACAATGTGTGAAAACTGCCAGCAGTTTTTAACCACAGGTTCTTGTACTGGAAAAGAGTATTGCAGAATAAGTGCATTAAAATAAAATGTCCACTGTTGTAATTAAAATGCCCACTGTTGTAATATATTTCATATATTCTGAACAAGTTAAGATTGTAGGATTTACTATTGTATGTTTCTGCTCAAAGGTTTCAGATGTGAATCTGAAATCACAAATACAGCGACAACTCAAAGCTTCTCAATGCTTCTGAAACCAGAAAAAAAAGGAAAACTTTATGTTGAATTATTTTAATGTGTTTTTCAGGTATTGGTTGTTGTGTATGTTTCTTTTCATGGAGGCAAACTGTTGTGGCAAGCATTCTACAGAGAAACAGTCTGAACTGGAGAGCATAAGCATGGTGGTGGTGAAGAGAAAACACATAATCCTATTTCATGCCCATTTGCTGCTTGAATTTCCCTGTACTGGCTCAAAACCCCACACAGCAGGTACTTTCAAAATTGACTCTCCTTTCAGGTGGTCTAGTGTAATAGTACTTAAGTAGGCTTTTCTGGGC
Source organism: Dasyornis broadbenti (assembly GCA_013397935.1). Taxonomy (NCBI): domain Eukaryota; kingdom Metazoa; phylum Chordata; class Aves; order Passeriformes; family Dasyornithidae; genus Dasyornis; species Dasyornis broadbenti. Next base: position 1,600,861 of record VZRN01005523.1, read on the forward strand.
TAAATTATCTGTTTCAATTTTATGTTTGGCTTCAGCATTAATATAACTCTCTCTCTGGGCTGAAAAGCTCAATTTCCCTACCAGTCATGCTCTCTTTGTACCCTTTACCCACTACAGAGCTTGGCACCCTTTGACAGCCTGCTCCTGGCAGCTGGATTTTCCCTCTCTGCCAGGTTCTACTCTTTGGAAATTCTTCAAACCAGATAAATGCCCAGGAGGTCGAAAGAGAGAGTCTGGAGTTTCTTTACAAATTTAGAGCTAAATGACTTAGCTAAGAGACCTCTCCAGTATATTCTGTGGAATGTATATGACCAAGCCGGTTATATGACTTCTGTCTGCTACCTCATCCCAGAAGCAGCTGATACTGCTTCAGCAATTCTGCTGTTGAGAGATTAAGGCAGATTGACCACAGACTATTTGTTGCTGAAGGAAAAAGGAGCTTCCAGAAGCACTAAGCTTGCTCTACCAGCACAGAGTGACTTCATTTTACACTCTGCTACCAGATCCAAAATGTGAGAATGCAAATGTTGCAGGAATGCTACGTGGTATGTTTATGACTTTCACCATTGTGCCTTTGGAATTATTAATTTAATGAATAGGAAGAAGTTTTGTTTTCTTCAGAGATCACAATCTGTATTTATATAATAGAACATAGATAATAGAACAAATGTGCTTTGCAAAGGTACTTTAACATGAGGTCTGCTAAAGTACTTAAAAAAATTTGGCAAAGCTACATGGATCTCAGAGAAAGAGGAATCAATGCACTCTTTTTCTTGCAGAAGCCAGTGCAGTGATATGAGAGAGTAGCTTGCAAAAGGATCCCTGCACATTAGAAGCACACTCCTTACCTCCCCTTGTAAATATGGAAATCTTGGGCTCTAATCCTTGTCCTTAATATGGCTTATGTATCTCCAGTTAAAATTAAACAATGAAACCAAACACCATTGTAAGCAGAAACCTGATGCCATTCATTTCAGTCATTTCTGGAAAGCTCCCTTAGTAAGGGCATCACAGTCAAGTTGCTTTGTATTTATTCCTTACCTTGTCCCATAACTCTTGGGTTTCTTTTCTGCACTCCCCCATATGCAAACACCATGTCCTGCCTTCCTCATTCCAACCCCCCTGTGTCAGACTATATCCCTGGAGCTGGGGAACATGGTATTTTACTAGGAATTAAACCAGTTGATGCAAATAATCAAGTAATAAGGCTTTGGTGCACCTGAAATTCAGGATTCCTGCAGGCTAAGATGGCACGTAAAAGCATGCTGCCACCTGTTCTATCAGCTACCTTGTACTGAACATGTGTCTGATTTCTTTAACTTTAAAGCAACATGGAAACTATTTTGTCCAAATAAGAACCGCAATTCAAATCCTCTGCACTGAAAAAGAGTCTAAACCACTATTTTTAAAAACAAATCAACTCAGGTTAAACCTTGGATGAAATCTGCTATGAAACTTATTGCATAATATAGTTCCTATAACAATAATATAGTTACTTTTTACTAATTAATGACTAATTAACTTCTAGTAAAAAAGTGAATTTTATTAGAAGTGCATTTACTAAAATTTTTACGGATGTGATCTCATTTAGGGTCTGATTCAGCTATAGAAAGAACCGCTTTTAATCTTACAGTTGTTGGACTAGAGCAGCAGTGGCGTTGTAAAAGACATATATAGCATGAAAGCCCAAAGAGAACTACAGTTTTATAGTGTGAAAAACACAATTCAAATTTCTTTTTCCTATTTCATCTTGTTTCTGAATTTCAACGGACTCATACTGCAATATATGTATTTAATTGGCAAACGGAAAGGTACAAAAAAATAGTACAAAGAGGTGAAACCAAGCCTGGAAAAGGCAGCTCAAACGCAAGCCGAGAGCTCCATCTGCTGCTGGGCTGCTGCACGGCACAGCCACAGCGAGCGGGGACTGTAAAGGTGTCGCTGTTAGGAATTGGAATAATTTTAAAGGAATACCTATGGAGAGAATGAAGTTTTTATTTTCTTCCAGCCCATTTATTTTAATTTTCCTCTTTTACTTGTTAGTTTTGTTTTCGACCTGGCACCTTGAGATCACTACTAGCACTTGCATAATATTCTTCTATAACGAAATGTATGAAAAAAATTTCCTGCATAGTCCTGTGACATAACCCCTAACTTCCCTTGGGCTCCACCACCTCTTCAGTTCATTTCTGCATTTTCACGAGTGAAAGTCTTTTGTAAAAGCTGCAGTAGACAGAGACTCTGTCTACTATTCTCATGCTCTGTAGTCACCAGCATCTCTCTCTGCCTTTGGGTTTCCCAGTACCTTGCTTAATAAGGGTATATTGATGACAGTGCAGTATTGGTATCTGCCAGGTTCAGTACAAAACTAAGAATCCACTCTACCAGTGACAACCTCCTTTCATTCTAAAAAGTGAACAGAAGGCTGACTTTGTCTGTCATCTTAGAAATGCATACAATTTACAGCAGAATAAATTGTAGTTTGTACTATACTACAACCACAGCTGAATACATAGAGAGGGATAATCTGAAATTTAGAAACAGAAGGTGTTGTTCTTATCAAAAGGAACAGAGAGGACAAGAGGAATATTTTTATGAAGTGTTTTTGCTCAGATCTGAACTGGAGGATGCTCACTTGTGGTGGACCTTGTGGATAGGTACAGCTTTGTTTACTAACCATGTAATTTGTTGTTATTCTTACTGCAGTGCATCTAATTTGTTTAGGTCTACATGGTATCTCAGTGTGGCCCAAAAGATTTTTATGCTGACCCAGTCAGTATTGAGGTTTCTAGATTCAAGCCACATGTATTTTCAGGGTCTTGGCTACAGATTGGCTTTAGTCTGTTCCCATGGACTTGCTACATGTTAGCAGCTGAGTCACACTTAATCACTGCTGGGAGGAAATCCTTTCATTTGTTTTCATCCCAAACTAAATTCACTCCAGTAGGATGTCCTCCTAGTCCAGTTGGGTTGGACTAGCTGTTTTTTAAAGGTCCCTTCCAAACTAAGCCATTCTTTGATTCTAAGAAGTGCTCGGAGACAGCTTTGGCTTACCACAGGATGGTAAGTGGGGATGCCTGTGAGAGTCACTTAAAAACCACATTTTTGTTGGGAACTAAAATGCTAATCCATGAACTAAATTGATGCAGAGATAAACTTTCTACTTGAAAAAGTCAGCATTTCATTCCAGAGACAGTCTTTTTAAAACTGTGCTAGACATAATGCATTGCAGAGTGCATGTTATAGTGTATTTCAATTCTGTTGGTGTTCCTAAGAGCAAACATGGATTCTCTTTCTCACTCTGCACTTTGCATGCTCTTTCCACGTTACAGTGAAAAACAAATAATCTTCCCTGGTGATTTTTTGCATTAAGTTTAATCAATACTCAGCTTGAGAAGAAAGATGGAGCAATAATGCTCAGTATAGTTCAATCACCTATACCTGGAAACAAGATTTTGTCTCTGAGCTCAACCTTCCTTAGAGCAGGGTTGCAAGCATTTTAAGAGAGGACCGTCTCCCTTTCTTCCACCTTAAAGTAAACAAGGGTTTGTCCTAGCTGCATATAACTATATACATCAAATTGTGACAGATCCTGGGGACAAGAAAACATAAACAAATAGGAATGACTTTCACCAAAATGGATGGAATAATTATGAATACATATATTTTATAATTATTTATATTATTAGAAGAATTGAAAGTGTCTTTGTGCTATCATTAATTGCTTTCTTACCCATTACTTTAATTCTCGAAGAAATAGTATAATATTACATATAAATCTAGCCTTTTTATCCTTTTCTCCCTGTCGTGGTTTAGCTTGGCCCAGGTTTTTCTAGTGGGGGGGGGCCACAAAGATGGCTCCTCTGTGAAGCTTCTCGAAGCCTTCACCATGTCCAGCTCTGAGGTGATGGACATGCTGCTGGCCAAGGCTGGGCCAATTAGAGATGTTGGTTACGCCTCTGTGAAAAACATATTTAAGACGAAATCAAAACAATGGGTGCACGCACTTTTCCTTAGCCAGAGGAGGAGGAGTAGGTGAGAGTATGTGAAGGAAAACAACATGGAGAGACCAAGGTCAGTGGAGAAGGAGAGGGAGGGGGAGCTCCAGGCGCCGGAGCTCTGCAGCCTCTGCAGGCCGTGGTGAGGCCCATGGTGAAGCAGGGGGTGCCCCTGCAGCCCATGGGGGCCCACGGGAAATGCTGAGATCCACTTGCCCCAAAGCGAGTGGATACCCTGAAAGTGGC
>VZRN01005523.1:1605398-1665973 GCA_013397935.1 Dasyornis broadbenti
ACCTTGTTCCCTTGTGCAGCTGCTGGGAAGGAGGGAGGGGGGTGAGCGAAGAAACGGTGGCCTTGAAGGGTTTATTTTACTTCTCATTTACTCCTCTGACTCTGTTAGTAATAAATTAGATCACTTTGCAACCTAAGTTAGTCCTGTTTTGCCTATTCTAAGTGCGTCTTCTCCCGGGTTTCCTTATCTCAACTCATAAGCCCTGGCTGTGGGTGTGTTAATTTGGGGGTACCTGGCATTTGGCCGGGCTCAAACCTTGACAAAATTGGCGCCCCAACGTGTGGCTCGAGAAAGTGGAAAAGAAACTATAACACTCCCCCACTATAATTCTTCTACATTTTATACCAATAACACAGGCTTAATGATATATCGTCTATTAAAATGCAAACACAAAACTTTCTGGTGTGTGATGCACTCATAAACTCAGAAACCAAGCTGTGATTTTATCTTATATGTTTCATTAAGCTTGGTGACAACTTTAGGAAAAAGAACAAAAACTTTTCCATTCCATAAAGTGTTCTGGAGTCACCGAATCTGGAATAAGGTTGAAGGAGAAGGGCCAATAAATAAGAGCTTTCTGGATATTTTGTGTGATGTTCAGACAGATTTCTCTTCGCAGAAGCAGCCCCTGAAGTCACCTCTGATAACAAAAAATATTTAGAAGATTCTGGTGATCAGCTAAACAGAAGTTTGTCTGTGCAACTCAGCAGAGAAAAAACATCTACAGCTGCATAAGCAAGGTGGTGGCAATAAATATTGGGGGTTCAGTTTACCTCAATACTGGTCATTACACAAGAAAAAAAAATTATATAGAATATAAAAAATGAGAAGAAACAATAATTAAAGACTTGAAGATTATTTTATACAGCCAAGAAGGTCAATCTATTTGCTTCATCAATAAGAAGACCAAGCTTTGCCTTAGAAAGAAGGGCTAATGAAGATTTTAGTAAAGACTTTTTCTATCAGAAGAGAGAAAGGCTCATATGAATTAATGACTGGAAGCTGAAACCATGAAAATTTAATTTGGGAACATAGCAGAATGCAAGAAGTGAGAGTGAATAGCACTGAACCAAACTATTAAGAAAACAGAAAATATTCCATCATTTACTCCCTGCTAACAATTTCCCTTTACCTCTATGAGAGATTATTGCATTTACCTAAATTGAGAAACCAGAGTTAATGGAATAGAGAAAACGTTCTTGAAATTTATTCAAAAGGATTCTTCAAATGTAGGAATTGATATGACAAAGTAGTGGGCTTGGCCTACAATAGAAAACCCAGCTTGATTTTGAAAGGATTTTTGTTAAAGAATTTTTACTTCAAAGATGATCATCAAGTAGCAGCAAACCACAAGAGCAGAAAATTGACTGAATTATTTCTGTCTATGTTTCTGTCTATTTGAATGACACATATAGATACATTATAACACCTGAGATCCATTTTTTAGGATATTTTCAGTCTTTATCACAACAACAAATTTGTGCCAGGAGATCATAGACCATCCCTAGCTGTTCTCAGCTCTGCCTTCAAACAGAAAAAGTGAGACCTTGTTACCTGAACCTGGAGACATTCACAGATCTTCATCAAACCATTTCTGTATCTCCTCAGAGTGGATCAGTGTGTGTTCATCAAGGTATGTGCTAGTCCAAGATGCTATTTACACACAGTCTTCAATTCAAGAGGATGGAGATAATCTCCCATGCGGAAACAAGTTATAGCATATGTATTTTTCATTTCTTTCTGCAGATATTTCTCCTGCTGGGTGTGCAGCACAGCAAAGCAGGAGCAAATGGAGCCATTATGCCTATTCAATGAAATCTTTGCTTTTTAGTGTACTGTGTGTTTTCTGATTTTAATGCCCTGTGGTTGTGAAAACTGATACAGATTTCTCAGCTGTGAGACAGCTCTTCACTCTATTTAAGGAGCAGTGGGCACTGTAGCATCCTGGGTCATGTCTGCCATGGTAAGGAAACTCCTCTCAAACTGCAGATCTCAAGAGCTGAATTTTTGGAACTCCTGAACTTCATACTATCAAGTCTGAAGACCCTCTCCAGTTCTTTATCAGGACCAGGTGCCTCCTCAGACTGAACAGAGTCTTTCACATGAGCCAGGAATACAAACCACCTGCCACTTTTACTGAGTCCATCAGCACATCCATAGCATTCCTTTGGAGACAGAGAAGTTGACCTGTGGGGAAGAAGCTGAATATTTCACATATACCATTGATCTCATGAATTCACTGCTCAATAGATGGGGCAGGTCTGCAGATCTGGCTGGCCTAGGGACATCATGGTTGCCAAGTCTCAATCTGCTGGTATAACATCCCTCTGGTTTAAGTTGTATAAAGTACAAGAAAGGTGTCCTGCTCAGGCACTACTTGTCTGGATTTGGGAAACTCTTTGCTGATTTGAAACTGACCTTGTTCAACAGTCATGCATAATGTTCTCTCCTATATTTTTGAAATGTGTTCAAAATACTGTGTTTTTAAAAAGTAACAATTTTCAAATGCTTAATGACACAAACAAGACCTATACTGATAAAATACTGATGCAAGAACAACTCTACTGAAGTCAGAGTGATGGCTGGAAGCGGCAAGAACTCATTGCATCTAGCAAATACTGAGAACTAGTATCCTGTCTCTAGCCAAGAGCAGAACCTTAGGAGAAAACCTGCGAGAACAGAGTAAACAGAAAGATACACTTCCCTTTATGCTCACTGCAAGATGCCAGGTTTTTGAATGCAGTGCTGCACCCCAGGTGGGCTCTACTTCCATGCTCTTGACTCTTTGCCCTTAACGTCCATTTATACTTTTAGCATAAAAACAGTCTTTATTTGGTAATGAGATCTGTGGCCAAACTGCAGATTAAAAGTTCTTATTTTAAAAAAATATGTTACTTGCTAATTCAATTTAATAGTTCCTAATTCTGAAAAGAATCAATGAATAAGTACTCTGCAAATTTTCAAGATTATAAACAGTGAATAAACATTCACGAGCCATTTTCTTTGCTGCCTTTCTTCCTTTCTGTACTACATAGTGTCCTTTATCTATCTATATCTTCCTATATCTATAATCTATATCTTATCTATCTATCTATCTATCTATCTATCTATCTATCTATCTATCTATCTATCTATCTATCTATCTATCTCTTTGTCCAATCCAAAAGGTTTATCTGGCCTTCCCTTGTCTTCTGTCCTGGAATTGGGACAAGGTTATTAAACACTGGCATTCTCACATTACCCCTAGAGCCATTCTAGCTCTAACCCCTAGCTTAAAATTATCACGGAAGTAAGATGGCTGCAACATCATCAACAGAAAGAAACATACAGTCAGCTCAGTAGAGCATTTGGTTTGCACAATGATGCAATTTAAATTCTTTGGCATTTTAATACTGTGAAACATGCTCAAGAAATTCTTAGACTCTTTTTACAAATATTTCATTCTATTTAATTTTTTTTTTTAATTAAAAAAGAGGAACGATCCAAGGAACACAGGTTCCCTTGGAATTACAGCAAAATATGTATTATTTTCTTGGCATCTTTTAGGAATTTTGGAGTTGCATGTTAAAGCAAAATTGTGCATCAGCAGAATTAATGCTGGAAATGTTACAGGTCTTTGTGACAGCCACTATGTTATCATGTCATGATGAAAATAAGTTGGAAAGATGGGTTTGGTAATTGGTCACAAGGACCAACATCCAAAGATAAAAAGGTCTCTTTATGTACAGGGTACATTGCCCCAAGCTGGTATTACTGTGTAATTTTTTCAGATTTAAATTCTTATGTTGACAGGTTTTTCTGAAGAGCTGCATTTTTGATGCTAAGTGCTGCAGAAGCTCCTGTAGAAGGCAGCTAAGGAAAGACAGGGGCAGGCATGATGGAGAAAACAGAAGACAGCAGAGCCTAATGGAGCACAAAATGAATTTTGTCTGCCAGGGGCAGCATTTGGCAACAAGGAAAATTTGCAAGTATTTTGAGGCTACAGAACTTGGGACCTTTAGGGCTCTGTCTTATTACCAACATGGTTGCTTAGTCCAATTACACAGAACATTTCAGCCGACCAGTTAACACCAAATGACAGTAAAAATGAAGACAAAGGCCAGAAAAATTAATGAAGAAAAATAAAAATGAACCTGGTTGGAACAGCCATATTTTCAAGCACACCTGTATACAAGGACTCCAAAAATTTCTAGTAGCCGTAGATGTTTCCATCTTTCTTTTATGCTCTTCTTTGAGACTTGACTGAATAGCTGCTCAGTCTATGTGCAAGAACCTTTCCTTCAGCTGCTGGGAAAGAAGTGAAGACAGAAAAGTTATACTAAGGGCATTTAAAAAGCTACTAACTAAAGTTTAGAAATTCTGAGGCTAGAATGGACATTTAATATAACTGAACAGCTAGTAGCCTGATAGGCTTTAGAAAAAAAAATGAAAGAAGGATGAAGCATTAATTAGTGCTGGGAAGAAAGGTATAACAAGTTGTACAAGGGGGAAGGACCGAAGGATGAATAGAAGAAGGAGGGACAGAAACGGAGGGAAGACAGATTTACAGTATAGAGACTAAAGGGACAAACAGATCTGGAATCTGGTAGCAGAAGAAAAGGGGAGAAACAAGGAAGGAAAGGATACTGAAAAGTAGCAAAGAACAGAAAAAAAGAGTAAACCAAGAATGAATACAACAGGTATGTATGCTAGTTTTCTCTGAAAGCAATGTATGTCCATGCAGAAGTGTTACTGTCATAAAATCAAGACCACAGTGATTTTGCACAGCCAAGCTAAAATACATGAACATTCCTTTTCTTCTGGTTGCAGATATAATTGGTCTCTTATTGACCTGATGTTTTACTTCGGATGGAGATTTAGACCTCAGAGCACTGGTCCAACCAGCTTCTGCATTTTATTTGAAAGTTATTTTAGAAGCTACCTCGTTTGCCCTGGTAATGTCATGCAGCAAATTATTTCCTGAGGCACTAAGTTCAAGTGTGGACTGACAGTCAGTTTTGAGCATTTGGCTTTTGTTATTGCTATAACATGATTTTAATGTTTACAGGTCAGAAAGACTTAAAGAAATCATACACAAACACTACTAATGTCAAATAGACCTCCTCTTTTCCTAAAGTTTAAGGAGAGCACTCTTAATATTGATTATGCCTTGTATGAAATTTTTCTAAATCATTAAAATCCATTCAGACATTGTAAGCATATCTGTGTTACAGTAATACGGCATTGCCTGGCATCATTATGAAACATTTCTGGCTAGCTGAGTGACTTATGCATTTATCATAATAGCATATTTGAGTTTCTTTGGAATATAACAGTATGTTTCAGAATCTTGACTACAAGGAAAACCAGAAATTTCCTGTTTTATATGTGTATATATATATTTACACACACACACACATATATTTTTTATTCAGCTAGCCTCCCATCCTTAATTCCATTTTACAGCTTTGATTTAGATAACTAGAAAAGAATCAGTAACAGAAAATGGTAGATCTTTCACTATAGCAAAGAAGTTTTATAACCAGACTTGGTCTTGCGATTCATTTAGGGATATAAAAGACGGAAAGGGCAGAGTTAACACGGTAAAACAGAGTTAACAGAATGTTAGCTCTCCTCATTGATGAAACCAGGAAACAGGGTCTTCCCAGCTTTTTTTCTAGCACATGGAATGAAAACAGAGCTTGGTAGAAGAATGAATGAACCAGGGAATGACCTCTTTCAATTTTTCAGTGAACAGTTCACTGGCTGTGTGATCAGAACTCACATAACGCCCCACCAGCCCTGCTCCCACCTCTCTCTAGTCCCCTTTGGGTGTACTTGAAAGGCATTTTTTTCATCAACAACCTAACTCTTACTCTGAAGCACCCTTCATAAAGCAGTCATGGATGTATTGGCTGAAAGAGCCTTACCTACTCCAAGCTGTTTACAGAAAATTCTCTGGCAAAGGTCATGAAATATCTCTGTCTCACGCTCAAATTTTTTTTCCACACAAGATGGTAAACTAGACCCTAAGTTTAATTTGTAGAACTGTTGTTTGCTAGTGCCATGTGTCAGGGCACTGATGGGCAGGGAAGAGCCCCGGGGAGCTGGAGACTGGCACTGCTGAGGTATTGCTGTGGCTGCTGCAAGACATTTGGTCCCATAATTCATGTGTGAAACATGCCTTCCACCTCGGTAGTAAGATCAGAGACTTAATTAAAAATTTGGAACTTCTTATTATAATTTCATAGGTTAAGTCTTATACTTTTATAGGAAGATATCAATTTTAAATATCGTGTGAAAAAGCAAGGCTTGGGAATTTCAGGGCATGAAAAGCAGCTTGCTGTTCCAGATGGTTTATAAAGTCTGACAACACTGTTTCACCCTGTAGTGCAGTTTTTGGAAACTGTCCCCAGCTTACCAGCTGTACAAGAAGGCAGTGACAGAAGGGAATACTTGACATATTTATAAGCAAAATTTAAATTATTTCCTATCCTTGGGGGAACAGATAAGCATCTCCAGTCTAATATGATGCTATTAAACACCAGAAGAAAAAAGATGCAAGATGGATCTTTCAGTGTATTTACGCTTTATGTGTCCGACCATGTGCTTGTTTCATTTGCAACTCAGTCCCCCTCATTGCTCATTAGGGACCTGCCTGCCAGAAACCCTCCTCCTTTTTGCCCCGTCTCAAGCTCGGCGGCAGGCACTGGAGCTGGGGCTGTGAGGCTTAATGCCTTAGTCTGGCTGACCACCGGGTGTCACTGTTTGACAGAAATGAACTTAGGAAGGCTTAAAACCTCCGGGTACTTCCTCGACTGGTATGCTAGAAGAAGCAGATTTCGTTCTAAAATCGTCTTCCCCATACGGCCTCTCAGTGGATGGCGTTTTAAAGAATACTTCGGATTGGGACGCTTTTTTTTTTTTTTTTTTTACATGGGATTTGGAAAATACTTTCATTAAAAAAAAAAAAAAAAAAAAAACAAAAACCAAAACAAAACCAAAAAACCAAACCAAAACCAAACAAAAGACAGGAGAAAAATGAGAAAAATAAGGAAACTTCTGAGTATTTGAGAATGCTGTGCTGCTAAAATTTGTCAATTAAATTTATTCACTGGCATGAGAATCCAAGATGCAGATGAAAATAGTGCTGAATTAATATGTAAAACCTGTTTCCCCAGATTTTTCAATCTAAAGTGCTAGATTTCTAGATTTTCAGGCAAACAGTAAGCACAATGATGCTTGTAGCTAGATATAAGAAAAAATGTCCGATGTGAAACTGGCCAAAATTGTAAAAGAGCTCTTCAAGAAAAACCTTCTTTCAAAAAGCTTAAGGATGCCTGCCTATTTAAAAGAGAAAATACTTTGGTACTCTTTAGAGAGGGAACACAGTGGTACAACTTCAGAGTCTCTTACCCAGAGGATGAAAAAAAAAATAGGAAAAACCCCCCATTTTCTCTCTTAACATGTAATGTAACTGAATGCCATGCCTTTATAGTGAGCAGTTAAGAAGTACAACCAATTGATTAAAAAAAGGGGTAGTAACCTAGAAGAGGATAAATTAGTCCCAGGAAAATGAAGACAGTACCTCAACGAAATGTATGTTTTGAGTGGAGTAAAATCATTGAGTGTGATAGAGATCAAAGGATTTATTGCCTCCTGTCTAATAGAAATGGAAGGATTTATTGCCCACCAAACCTGAGGCTTCCAGAAGAATGTACTTACCCCAGTGTCTGCTAAATGTGGATAAATTCCTCCCCTCACAAGCTTTCTAAAATGTGGAAAGATTTACTTCCTTCTGAACAGTCTGCCTCGAATAAACAGCTACAAATTATGCCACAGATGGTGAGTTTTCCTTCTCTTTAAGGAGAAAATTTCACAGAGGGGACCTAAAAGCAAGTAAACATTTTTTTATGGGTTTAAAGAAAGAAATACAACTTAGACAATAACATCAAATATTATGTATCTACAGAGGCTGGTTAGAAAGAATTTTGAGGTAAGGTATTGCTCGAAAACAAGATAATGTAATATGACAAGTCAAAGGCAAGATCATCAAGTATATGGCTATTCCACTTTATAATAAATTTGATAATACTCTCAAATAGTTGTGTAATGTAACCATGATGTTCTAAGGGTATAACCAAAGTAAGGTTTTCAGGGACTTAATAATTTGCCTGCTCACACTGCTGGGAAACCAGGCAAGACTTCAGACATCCATGATCTGCTTCAGAACTAAAAGAAACAGCAAACATCAAGCCACAGTTTTGCAACTTCTGATTCAAATTCGGAAAAAAGTTTGGGTGCCCAAATGCAAGTCTGCATTATTCCAACTACATCATTGGGCCAATAAAAGATATTTACTCTGCCCATAAATTTTTCCTTGCTTAAAATGTTAGAATATGTTTAAAGCTTTCAGATGTTACTAGCTGTTATGTAATAAAGAAGTTGATTATACATAAAACACTGTTTATGTGGAATAACAGTCAGGTTCAAAGAATCAGTAACGTCAGAGACTATGAGGATAAATGAGAGCTTGATCAAAAAATGGAAGCCGAAGTTGAGCATTCATCTAACTAAGCAATTTTATCTGCTGTGGGATTTTCCAAATCAATTCCCAGCTGCCAAGAGTTATTAAAGGCCAGAAAGGTGAAAGTGCACAGCAGAAGCACTTGGTCAGGATTTCATTCTTTTGAAAACTCAAATTTGTACAGCAATCCTGAAGTTGCAGTGATGTTCACTGTGAAGAAGTTTCAGTGCTAGGATAAATACCTAATAGAACAGCACCAGGATGCCTGGACTGTCTGACTCCCACGTGACTCAGACTTGAGTCTGATACACCTAAATGGAAGCCCTGAAGATGTACCTACCTTATTCCTTTCCTGGGAGCTGTAACAAAAATAGCTTGTATCGAAATGTTAAATATTCAGCGGGCCAGTGAGAAACCAAGAAAAATCCGTTTGAATATTGTGAGCAGTGACTGCCTGCAGGCAGTAAATATATCAGTGAGGATGGGAAAGGACTGAACACGTTTGAACCTCGGTGTAAACCAAGGGAAAGCACTGACACAACTCAGCTAGGGAGCTGAAGATGGCAAAAGAGTAAAACTGTGTAATTGGGCTTTCTGTGTCTCAGATGAGGATTCCTGAGGTGACTGTCATTTCTTTCTATGCATTAGCTTCTTTCTCATTTAGAAAGGTGTTGTGGTTTGAGAATGGTGCTTCCCAATGCAATGTCCCCACCAAGACTCCAAACCACGCACTGCTCCACCGCTCTCTTGCTCCCCCTGCTTTCCTCTCCCCCTCTCCTGCGGTGGGATGGAGAGAAGAATTGGAGACACAAAAGGCGAAGATCAAAGGTTGAGATAACAATTTGCAGGAAACAGCAATAAGAAAACTAATAGTAACAGCAACAATACTAATGATAGCATGGATAAGGAAAGAAACATTACTGCTCGCTGTGGAAACCCCTGACTATTTGGCAACACCTTGCACCTCCCACTGTCATGCTACACCCACCATCCCCCTCTGGCTTGGAACTGAGGCTGTGCTGCCCTGCCTGGGAGGAACTCCTTGTCATTGGAAAATTCTGGCTCCCTGCCCCTGTCCCTGGCAATGATACGATTCCTTGGATAAGTGGAGACTATTACCTATGGACAACAGTGCATATCAGCATATAACAGTAGCAAAGATATCAGAGCTGTCAAAGTATGAAAAGTGCTGTGGAATGGTTAGTAGAGTGAATGGGGACTGGAAGAGACAAGCAGGTCTCTTCTGCCATGGATTTTTGAAATGGAAATATTCTTCCTCAGAAAAGTATTTCTGGTATCATTTACTAGGAAGTGCCCTGGGGCCTAGATCTTCTTGTCTTTTCCTTCTCACTTGTGCTTTTGTGGTGCCAGACTTTGCTGTGAAAAGCACTGACAGCATGAAGCCTTTAAAAATTATGTGATAAAGACAGGGCAAAGATATTGTAATTTACAAGTAAGCCTAGGTACACCAAAGAGCTCCATGGGGCTAATCTATCCTGCTAGCCTTGTAGTCTCAGCTCAAGAGCTCTGAACTAGTACCCGAACTAGCTTGTGAAGAGCTAGCACAGACATCAAAGAGCTGCCTGGCAGTGTAAACATACCCCTGGAGCAATGGGATGATGCTGTCCCATTCCACTGCTTTCACTGGTACCAGGACACCTATTATCTGAAGAAAAACAAATAGTCACAATTCCTGCCTCATTTTCATTTGCTGCCAGTCTGAACTCATACTCCGTATTCTGCATAGGTATTGTGGTAAGGGGCTGAAGAACAGGGCTTGGGCAGATGTTGGTTCTCAGCCCTTGGCCACATCATGCTGTGCTTGCCTTGACACTTCATTATAGCACTGCACAGATGACTAGGAGAGAAGTGACACTTCACTGAAGAAGCACTTAGAAAAGCAAAAGCTAATATTTGCTGGCTGACTTACTTGTTTATGCTTGGAGCAGGAGTGGTGATACCTGAAATCCTATTGTTGTCTAGGGAGCAGTCAATCAAACTTCTGGAACCGCCACTCTGGTGTGTGGTGGATCGGCCCTGGTTGGCAGCCAAACTCCCACAGAGCCTCTCACACCCTCCCTTTCCCCAAGGGGGACAGACATGGGGGGTAGGAAGAAGAATGATGAAGCTCACGGGCTTTTTGAATCTCTTGAGGCACAAATACTCAGGAAAAACACGTGTTGGGGTGGGAGGGAATCATAAGAAAGCTGGACAACAGTGTACTTGCCTAGCTGTACATGGGTGAAGCAATGGCCTCACCCCCGCATTCCACACCAACCACAGCTCCAAGTTTGTGTCAGTATGATCGCAGCCAACGGGGACAGCACAATAGGTGGCTTTGGCCTGTGGTCTGTTAAAAAAAAATGTCACAACCATCCTTGTTTGGTTTGAGTGCTCTCCTTTGATCTCCTGATAACCTTGATTATTCATTCTCCACAAGGACAGCCCTCCTGAAATCCATTAGATACTCAGTAGTGATGATGCACCTCCATTTCATACAGTTTCCCTGTCCCTCCATGCAACTCCTCATCTGAAGCAGACCTAAGCTGCAGCTCCTGGAAGTGGAGCTCTTCCCGAGCTGCCAGCTTTGGTGGGACAGCATTCTCAGCAGCCTGGGCAGACTGATGTGCACATGGCCTGGTGCAGGGCTGTGAAAGTCACAGGGGTGTCCAGAGGGGAGATGGAAACTTTCAGTTTGAAATGAAAATCTTTCTCCAGAGCCTTGCACCTGAATTGCCACCTTTTGTAGCACTGAGCATACAGCTTGATAAAAACAAGCCTTGATCTTGAAATATAAATAAGAATCAGATTTGAGAAAAAACCGTTTCAAAAAAAACCACTTGGAGTTGTCTTCAAGCTGCTATGTAATATTAAATTGGGGGAGAGATTGCATTTTGGAAAACTACTCTGTGTGGGTATATTTACTGTCTATACATATCTCTGCTATTGTGTGGCTGTGCTTGTGTTTGTATATATATACTCAGACACATAGACATTTCCAATCAGAGAAAAGCAGAAACTGAATTTCAATACAGACTATTTTTCAACTTGATAAGCAATACTGATTTTCTAAACTAATTTTTGAGTGATAGAATTTTTTTTTAAAATATATTTCTCTCAGCCTGTGTGAGCATGCTAGAATATTTTGATGACAACTGTAGCCCAAATGGTAAGGTCCTGTTACAAGGAATTCATCACAGATGTAGTCCTTAGGCCAAATTATGACCAAAAGAAGACTGAAAATAAAATGTTAAGAAACAGCTGATGCATTTTAATTTATGAAATGCAAACTGGGCACGATCTCTAGGTTCTGACATATATTTACTTGCTAGTAGCACTGTGGGGCAATGCCAGAGCCATCGGTGAAAATTTTCAGCTCCAATCCCCCTCCCCTTTGGCAGCTGTTGTACATCATTTCTCAATCAGGTTCACTTCTTCAGCATGTCAGTGAGCTTCAAAACTTTTCTCCAGATGGCTATTGAAGCTGGGAGCAATGACTGCAAACTGCATATTAAATATCTAAGTTCCTTGCACAAAGCTTGAGCCTGCAAATTCATGCAACCTTGTTTTTCCTGGAAGGCATCAGTGGGTGGATGCAGCTGAGGCAGGGAGAAGGAAGGATGAAGTGTATAGGAACAGGGCAATGACAGCAATAGCATATCAAATCCATGAAAGTGAAAGGATTACCATTGATTTCTATGGGATGTGTAGCAGGTTCAATGCCTTATGTTACTTCAGATAGGGGCAGGCCTTCCAGGCTGTGCAGAGCCTCTTGCCTCAAGAGCATCCCTTGGGACTCTCTGCTCCATGGCACACATGGCAATGCAATGCTGTTCTGCCCAGAGTATCTCTGTTTTCTGGGAATATTGCCAAATTTCTGATCCCTGTAGCAAAGATTGTGTATCTTTTCCTGCTCCTGTCATGGCACTTTTTTTTTGGTAAGGGAGAGACAAAGAGCACACTTCGTATTTTCTCAGGAATGGTGTTTACTATTGCATTTGTTCTGCTGTGAGGTCCTGATTCCTGGAGATATTATGTTGGGACATAGAAAGGACCAGCTTTTTATCACTATCAGCAAACCCCATATTTTCCTGAACTCATTGTGTGGGATCTAATCTCAGGATAAGATTCTTAGTAGTTGATCAACTGAATTTCTCCCCGATAACTGTTAAATGCTGTTGATCATTTGTCTGCAGATCATGATGTGGGTTTAGGCACTCCAATCACACATGGATATCTAAATGTGGAGACATAACCTTAGGTGTTTTAACCTTAAATTGAATGACACTTGTTCCTCAGAAGCTTTCTTGTGACTGTTAAGCAGTTTTTTCATATCACACTTGTACTCTCTCTCCATTTCACCCCTTCCAAACAATCAGAGCAGACAAGTAGCACCAATAATAGTAACTTCCATCCAATTGTGTGCTGTCTCATTTACAGCATACACATTCCCAGTCACTCTGATTATAGAAGACTTCTGACTTTCTTCAGCATAATCTATATTAAAAATACAGCTTGTCAAAGGTGTGGTGGGACACCTTCGGTCCAGTGTGAATCCATGGTTTTCAGGGCAGTGTGCCCAGATTTCCCTCTCTCTGAAACATGTGGTGTTGTGTGGGTCTTGGCCACTTGAAAATTTTATTTGAAGCTTAAAGATCCAGAAAGGATCTCTGTGGTAAAGTAAAGGATACAGCTGTACCACCATCTCACAAGGTGAGAATTAGTTCCATTCATGTGTTGTGTGGCTGTTTGAATTTAACAGTGCTGTGATCAAATCCAGTTAACTTCGGTGAATGCAGTGTTGGGACTGTGGTTCTCAGATTTTTACCCCAGGCTCTCCGTAGGGATGCTTACTGGATATGACAAAATTCTACTGAAACAGAGACTAGATGTTCAAATCTGAAGGAAAGCTTGCATATCCAAATACTTCTCTGCCTTATTTTTTTCTTCCCCCCCCAGCTGAATTAGTGGACTATTATTTTTCCTACAAATCTTTGTTTCATGAAAAATTTATGTCTTCACAACAATTAGCTCACAACTGTGTTTCCTGCAGGACAGGCACAACAGTATACAGTATACAGACACTTTGGTGCCTCATAGCTTGCATATTATTTATTTAGTTTCTCTTAGTTACCACTATTTTATTTGTTGTGTTTGGGTTTTTTTTTAATATTTTCCTCCAAGTAAGACTCTGATTCAACCCAAAACTTTATGACGAGACAAGAAGAATGCCTTCTGGGTCATGCTAACTTTGGAGAATGACCCTCAGGAAAATCATGTAGTCTATACAAGTATAAGATTAATAACACCTGTGAACTGCTATCTAGACTTCAGCTCTTGTTTGCTAAATAATTTAGAAATTCAAGAAGGAGCAAACTCATCATGTCTTGTAGTCCTGGGCTGTTACAGATTTCCTGAGTATAGCACAGTGATTCAGGAGTCCTTTAGTCAAATTATTAAAATTTGGGTTTCTGCTAAGATGTAGCCAAGTCTGAACACTGTCCTCCAAGAAAACTCTGAGTAACTTCCAACACATTGTTTCACTGTGGTGAATTCACTATATTGTGATATCTTCTGGGTCTTATTTAGCCCCAGAACAATTGATTTGCTAGTACCAAGAACCAATACGGCCATTTTGATCTTGCTACTGAATCTACAAGGAAAGCAGGTAGAGGGAAAATCACTTTTAGGACGGACAAATAAGGTACAAATATTTCCTGTGTTGCTAAGCATTTCTGAAATTCCCACCCTTTTCTGAAGCCTAAGTAGGAAGACAGACCAGCTGGCTACCCACATGAACTCTCTGGTGGTGATGAAGAAGCCTGCTGGTTATCCTGCTAAACCATTTGGAAGTGACAGCTTGCAGACTCTTGGGATGTACAGATACACAAGAGAGGAGTTCAAGCCTGTTGGAAGCTGGTAACGTCTGGATGAGGGGGAGAGAGGATGTGCAATCTGTGGTGTGGGAGAAAAGTGAGAGTCCTAGATTTCCAGCCAGGCCATTTTATATTTTCTCCTTCTTATATCTGATTTATTGTGTATCAAACATGAGTGGAACACTTGATACCACAGACACCTAAGGGGACTCTAAGGGAAGTACCCATCATTGCTGCCTGCAACCATGTTCCTTGTCAAAGACACATCCAAAACATGGCTAGCTCCACTATCCTCAGCATTCACATTGAGGTATTTATGTTACACAGGTAACCTTGAACCTCTCATGTCAATACTGTGACAGACCCAGCAAGAACCCTTGGGGCACTAGGTCTGTTCTACTCAATCCATTTTTTTCAAGTCACTGCAGAGCTGTACCAAACTGACTTGTAAGCAGGTCTTCTGTCTTGGATATTATCTGACATCCTGTGCATTTCTGATCCCTCTAAGTTCTCAAAAGACAGAAGACTTATTAGAGGGGGGTTTTTTTTGTGTGGAAAGGAAAATCAAAGGGAAAATAAAAAAATGGAAGACTTTTTCCACAGAATCATGGAATCGTGGAGAGGTTTGGATTGGGTTGGAAGGGACCTTAAACATCATCGACTTCCAAACACCCCTCCCTGCTACATCCCCCATACCCATGCCCTCCTTCCACCTCCTGCCCTTCCCCCTGACCCGTAATGGACAGGGATGCCACCCCCACTAGACCAAGTTGTTCGCAGTCCCATCCAAACTGGTCTTGAACATTTCCAAGAACGGGGCATC
This sequence comes from Dasyornis broadbenti, assembly GCA_013397935.1. Taxonomy (NCBI): domain Eukaryota; kingdom Metazoa; phylum Chordata; class Aves; order Passeriformes; family Dasyornithidae; genus Dasyornis; species Dasyornis broadbenti. The sequence goes on from VZRN01005523.1 coordinate 1,620,604, forward strand.
CACAACTTCTTTGGGCAACCTATTCCAGTTCCAGCTTCACAACCCTCTGAAGTAAATAACTTCTTCCTAACATCTAATCTAAGTCTCTCTCCCTCTAGTTTAAAACTAGGTTTAAAAAAGTAAGCATAATCACAGCAAGGATTTTCCACACATAAATTCTGTTTTACCTAGGCTCATGAACAAATACGATTATTTTCAAAGTCACAATTCTTTCTCATATGCTAGAAAAGTGAACTTTCAACAGTGTCAACTACTTGCTCACCACATTTTAGGCATGACCTAGTATTTAACAAACAAAAAACTTTAGAAATCTGGAATAAGCAGCTGGTATTTGCCAGTTTTAGCCTTATTAAGTAGGTCATATGTCCCAAAGCCTCAATATGACCACAAAACACAAAATGAATCTTTTATTTCCAGTATGAAATACTGTTATTTTAACAGTTTTAACTTCAATAGAAACAACAATTTACTTAAGTGTTTGGTACTGCAGTTATACATTTATTTGGAGGGATAGTAGTTTGCTTTTTTTTTTCAAATGGCAAAACCAGTCCATGCTGCAAAGATGAAAGAATCTCTTTCTTCTGTCTAGAACAAATGAGTGTGTTTGCATGTTCACCAAAGCTAGTCCAAAGGGGAAAATGTAGCAGAACCTGCTGTGACAAAGGAAAAAGTTGCTAAGTTCAGAAATGTCGAAATGCTAACGTAGAAATAAGAATCTCAGAATAAACCAAGACAAGTGATCTACCTTGAAATATGTTAGATTTAAATGCAAAGAACTATAAAAAAATAAAGAAAAAACATCTGGGGATGCAGCCTCCTGAACTTCTGTGGAGCAGAAGTACTAATTGAATTTTGGGTTGCTGCACACCTAGTGTGCTGGATGATGCAATGGCATCTAGTCAGAAAACAGTTAATTAATTAAGCATATTCAAATCATTGCACATTGAATTCATGTTTCAATTATTAATGCTAAAATATCTCTGTTACACAGCTGGGTGATGCTCCCAAGTGCCTGCTCCTGTTTACTAACTGCAAAGCATTGTAAGAACTGCCTGCACAAGACAAGCAACTCTATCATCTGTGGCTCCTTTTTTTTCTGGCTTTCTTTTCTGGTTTTTTTTTGGCTTTGTTTTCTGTTTTTCTTTATTTTTTTTTTTTGGCTTTGTTTTCTAGGGGTTTTTTTGGCTTTGTTTTCTGGTTTTTCTTTTGGCTGAACACCAGGTGACTCTAAGCACTCGCAGGTTTTGTGCTTGCAAATGCAGCTAATGAAGAGTGCTGGAGCCCTGAGGGGTGTGCGAACACACATCACAAAGTGCCTGGCTTGTTCTGCCTGGGCACACAGCAGATGGAGCACTTCACTCACACAATCCACGCCAGTGGGCCAGCACGACTGTTGGGTCACAGGCTAACGCTGATGATGTAAATTATACTCAGTGCTAGGCTTTTGGTGCTGTAAGGCTCCTAATGGGCTTTGTTTTCATCTTTGTTCTGTATACTCACAGGCTAATCGGATGATACTATTTTAATGATGTTGGCAAGACCAAATGTGCTTGTAAAAGCTTGTGATGCTTTTGCACTTTCCAGCAATATATTACTGTAATTTCTCCAAGGAATGGTCTTAATCTGTTCATTTTCCTCCTAAAAAAATGAAATGTTTAGCAGATCCAGAGCTTTAAAAGTTTGCAAATTTTGTGGAACTAAACCATTGCCCAGTCTTTGGAAGTGTATCTCTTATCAGTGTTCTAGGGCTCTTAAGACATTTTGCTGGTGAGTTGTATTTATTGCTGTTTGAAATATTGCAGGCTTTAAAAATGGAAATTTAGAAGCCCATTATACAGCTTTCTAAGAAAGAAAAAAAATATGCCAACACTGTAAAAGGCAGCTGTTAGATTGCTAGACAAATTAATGCAAATTGGAAAAGAGAAAAAAGGAGCATGAAAGATGGAATACGACACAGATAAAATCTGAAAGAAAAACATACAGGAAAAAATGAGTCAGAAAAATCATGAAAGAAACATTCATACTAATTTAGTGAAGGGAAAGAACAAAATTCAAAGTGACAAGATTGTGATCCCAAAATGCCTTTCCTCTCACATTTTTCAGCCTGCCTAGTGGCCCACTGCTGCGAGTCACACTTGGTGCCTTCTTGCAATTCCCTGAAGTGCTATCAGCTATGATTACTGCATGCAGTCAAGTATTCTCTAATCTTGAGCCTTGTCCTGTTAACTTTCACTGGTATGTGAGACATGAAACTTGCTGAGCTGTTCTCCTGGATTTAGGCACCTAAATTCAACCTATTCCCTAAACAAAGCAGTTCAAACCCTGTCCCCTAGTTCTTGAAGTGAGAATTGGGTTAACCAGAGTCCAAAATTGGACATTGCCTTTTCAGCTGCTGATTATCCTCAAAGCATTGAAACACACAAACCCTTCACTTTGTTGCTGAAATTGAAGTTGCACCTCTGACTGCCTCAGTCCAAATGTTACAGTGCTTTATTCAAATCCACGACAAATCATAATTCAGAAATTTTTAATCAAGTTATGAATTAAATCCAGACTCACTTTCACTTTAGTCTTCTGTTGGTCTTGTTTGCAGAGCAAACTGCACGCCTGCCACTAGGACAAGATACCTCTGCAGAAGGTGATTGCAGCCAATTTCTTCTAAAGGGCATGTGGAAGAAGAAATAGTGCCGTATTTCATACAGGGGCCAGACCACTCTGGCCCAATGAATCATTATTTTTTCTTGTAGTGACGCAGCTTCAATAAGAAGGATGGAGAATCTTTACTGCAAAGAGCACAGCCCGACTGTTAGGGCACCCTCTTAGCAGATGTCTTCTGTCTCCACAGGTTGTAGGAGGAATTGATTTCAGGTCTAGGTTCCTTGACATGGGTTTGAGTTCCAGACTGGGAAATTGCAACAAATGTGGAAAAACTTTTAGATTGGAGAAGTACCACTGCTCCTTCCCTTACCTTTCATACCTGTAACGGCTGTAAAAGGCATCTCTAGCAATAGTGACATAGCAGAGCTCAGATATCCCACTTGAAATCCAAAGTAAAACGGGACAGACATAGAAATGGGAACATCCAAAGCACATCTCTCATTCTGACTGAGACTTGTCTTGTTTAAATTGCAGATTCAGACCCTTCATAAATCATCACAAGGCTGAACAGTGTCAGATCTGCTTTCAACAATGAGATTTACAGAAAAAGGTTCTGTAGATGTGTTGCAAATGGTATGTTTGCAAGTTCCTGTGTTGGAAGTAAATAAGTTGAGTTTGTTGAGACTCATTGTGAGAGCTCTTAAAATGTTTTGCCAAGCAGAAATTAAAATGCAAAACTAGACCAATTCCCTTTCAAGAGGGTGGATTTTAGATGAGGGAAGTATTAGGCCTTTGGCAGGAATGTAACACTCCAGGCAGTAGTGAACTTCCCCACCACTAAGTGAAATGTAGGATGCCTAAGAAGTTCTGAGAAGATTCAGCTGATTTACATAGTCCCTTCCACTCATAGTTAATTTAAGTGATTTTCCCTTGCATAGGAAAATTTGCAGAACGATACCGTTGCAAACTTGAAACCACGTGAAATGGGAAACATTTGTAGAAAGCAACTTAAACTTTCTGTATTGTCTTATAGCTCCTGCAGTAAAGAGGACAGCTATGAAAATGAGACTTAATAAATTGAATTGGACAGAAATTTGAATATAAATCCATGTACCACAACCAGAAGTAGGGGAAATCAAAAGAAGACATTATAGTTTGGTAGTTTTTATATGCACAAAATTGTTAAGAATTCAACAGACAATAAAAATGGTTGTTTTGATTCAGATCAGGGCTCATATTGTCCAGTATTCTTCCACTGATCATCAGTGGTGTTTAAAGATGTACTGTAAAAAAACCAAACAATTATACAAATGCAATTCACAATATACAGTTCCGGGTTTTGGCTACAGGAAAGAGGATTTCAGAAAGAAAAGACAAAAAAATCAACCAATGGCTTATAGGACAAAAAGAAGGAAGAGAAAGATTTGAAGGATAAAAATCCCCCTGAAATAATAAAGGGAATTGTAAGGAATGGTGAGACTCAAAGGGCAGAAGTGGCAATCACTATTTTTTCCTTTACTCAGAGAGAAGAGTTTGACATACTCATAAAAAAGAAAATGATAAAGAATATTCTAACATTGTCCACCTTGAGAACTGTGAAGAACATCATAGCAAAGTTGATCACTATTCAAACAATTGACCAAGAGAAGCAATGAGGAGACCTTCTTAGAATTATAGAGTTGCTTAGGTTGGAAAAGACATCTAAGATCATCAAGTTCAATGTTAACCTGCACTGCCAAGTCCACCACTAAAACTGTCAGTGTTCAAATGGTCAAATACTTTTTTATTGTGTACATATAATTTTTGGGCTCATATTTTTGAGCAGAACACTCTGTTATTTCTATTTCTTCCGGTATTTATTAGAATAAGGACTGTCTGATATCCTGTGCTTGGGTATAATGACTGGCACTTCCAGCTCCTCTGACCCAAAACCATTACTTCTTGGAAGTAGATATTGCCGTTTTATCACACAGTATTTAAATTCTTGTCTTTCTGCCAAGCTGAAGATGTTTCTACCGTATGGAAGTGGGGGACAGGAAGTATGTAAGATCTTTTAATGACCCAGTCACAAGGTTGGCAATAGTAGCAGAAGTAGTTTCTGTCATGATAAGCCATCCACAGGCAACTTTCCTGGCAGATAGTTCTTGGAGTGTGCTGAAGAGTTCACATAGCCTGGCTGTAACACAGCTGGTGATGAGCACGCCCTGCTAGGCAGAAGTCTGCAAGCTGGTTGCCAGCAAAGTACTGAGCAGTGAGATTGCATAAAGAAAAATGTTTGGTTTTCTAACGGGTGTTTTTTCTACTGAGCGTTGCACCGAGAATTGTGTGTCAAAATATGACTGCAACAACTGTGCTTTCAGTATGGTGAACTCCTAACAAAATTCCATCAGATGGAATACTTCAATGGACATTTTCCCCTGAACTCACCTGACACTTTGGTATAGTAAATGACATATAAGTAAAAAATAGATCATACTCCTACACATATAGCTGATATCATGTGTCTAAAACCTATAAAAAAATCAGCTTACAAATAATATAGGAGATTGAAAAACCCATATCTGTGAAAGAAGAATATATGTGCTGTAATGTGCAATCCATATGCATGTCAAATCAGTAAGATATTTGAGCCTGTGTGAATGTAAACACATATGCCATTCCTTTTCCTCTTGACCCTGGGACCTTGTACTGAAGAGGGAAGTAGTCTCTAGTTGAGCGTGTTGGCTAAAGCAACCCAAATGTCCAGGTTCATTTCAGATGAGAATGCCCCAGAAAGACATAGAGAGAAAGTCCCTTGGTTTGGAGACATTGTGTTAGGAGGAGGAGGAGAAGGAGGAGGAGAGTGGTTTTTTTTTTGGTTTGAATACAGATGTGGAGAGAGATGTCTCTTGCCTTCAGCTTTTCCAGACTGGTTTTCTATTGTCTCTGCAAGTATTGAAATTTTCTCGATTGTCATACGTTATTTATGTTTGGTTTCAGAAACCATGGCAAAAAAGGGGAGTTCTCCAAAATAAAGATGGTCACATCTTCCCATCCATACCAATGTGACTCTAGGGAAAGAGGATTTTGGTTTGTTTAAGAGTAGAAATTATAACGCCATAAATGTGCCCTGCACTTTACTCACTGTACCAAGGTGCTTGTTCTTGGTGACTGTAAGTGCTAACTAAAGGCAGTCTACAAAAAGCAGACCACATGAAGACTATAAACACGCTTTATTCAGGCAGCAAAATTTAGTCCTTGGATATAATTTTGAGGACTGGGTGACAAGTTAGGCTATTTGTTCCTGTAGTGTCATTTCCTCAATTATATTCTTTAACTTCCTTGCTACCCATTATACCTCTCCCACCGTATTACTGATGTACATATGTAGAAGACATTTTCCAAAGGCAGAGTACATTTTCAAGCACCATATGCACACAGACTGCCTGTGATGCACAAGACTTAGTACTGCTTTGCTGTGTGAATATAATTAATCCATTATGAGTGGGAAATGCAACATGTGCAGTATATGTACAGAATTGTTGTGTCATGCTTCTGCACTGATCTATTGTTCTCAGAAACCACTGGGTCCACAGAGCAGTCACAATGTATTTTTTTCCTCAGAATGCACAATAAATATGGTGGCCTACCGCTAACAATCTCATTTTCTGAAAGACAGTTACTATTTGAGGTATATTTTTTTTCTCAAAATCCATAAGAAAACAACATTGATAATGGCACCAACCACCTGCAGCTTGCCAGCTGCCTGGTCAGGTCGATGCAATTGTTAGAAACAAAAACACACAATTCACCAGGTAGGTCTTGCCTGAGAACAAGCGCAAACATCTCTATTTTTGGTCTTGGAACTTAGTTCTGTACTGTGGGACCAGGGAGTTAGGATGGACACTTTATATAGCTGTGTAAATCTCCAGTTCTTCTTATGATAGTTCTGACATCACTGGAAGCCATCCCTTCTCCTAAGATGGTATGGTTCAATCATTCTGCAGAAAGCTTCCTAAGAGCTCCAAAAGGGGTTGTGTACCTGCAAGAGTAGGGAAGTATTTGATATCTGCCACATTTGTCTCTAAAAATTTGTCCTTGGTGTCCCTGTTGAGTGTTCTCAGTAATATCTGTAAGGCATTTAGATCTCCTTCTGAGGAAGTTACTGCATGTGGTTGACTTGAATAAGGGGAAAAAAAAGGAGAGGGGAGAAAAAAAAACCTGTGTGCAATATAGAACATTAAATTAGGATTAGTTGACACATAACTCACTGCAGCACAAATCCTACAAAATATTCTCTGCATAGGTTAGAAAGATTGAGCAGTTCATCATAACTCCTTGCATCTCATAGAAACACCAACAAAACCAGTACCTGACATATTTTGGCAAATTAGCACTGACAGTGGAGTTAGGTTTACTTGGTGAATTACATGTCTGAAAGTTTGAATAGCTCGTATGGACAGAGAGAATTAGTCAATCCAAGCTGTGGGTCTCTATTCAAGGGTATCTGACTAAATTTTTGTAATCTGTGATATGTAAGAATTTAGACTAGAGCAGCCTATTATTAGTTCTGGGATTGAATCTAGCTGTGTGGCAATAACCTGTGGGAATGGCCTGAAATTGTGTCAGAAGTTTAGGTTAGATATCAAGAAAAGGTTCTTCACTCAGTGGGTGGTTGGGCACTGGACCAGGCTCCCCAGGGAGGTGGTCACAAGCACCAAGCCCAACAGAGCTCAAGATGCTTTGGACAATGCTCTCAGGCACATGGTGTGACTTTTGAGGATGATGCTGTGCAGGGCCAGAAATTGGGCTCAGTGATCCTTGTGGGTTCCTTCCAAGTCGGCATATTCTGTGATTCTGTGATTGATGTACATAGACCACAATCCTGAGGGATTTCTCTGGTGGCTATATATTTGGACTTTTTCTCCAGCTCAGCATCAGCCTCACTGCTGGCAGAATCAACAGAGGAATTGCTCTGGGTCCAATGACAAAATTACTGTGAGCACCTGGGCAATAAGAGAAATATGACAAAAATCGAACATTTAAACTTTTCAATAGACTGCAATTTAGCTTTTCTCTGTTTCCATCCAGTCTCTTCTTTCATAGCAAAACCACATGCTTTTATTTCTTCTATGAGAAACATTTTAAACCCCCTGAAATTCTCAGCAAAATAGAGATTAACTTGACTCCTGGAGTCAGTTTTGTCGAAGAACTTCAACATTTTGGTCTCATGTGCTGTGCAATCTTTGCTCCATTCCTGCTACCTGCAGAAGAAAATAGATATTTTCACTGCTGTTTACACAATGATGAAAAAGTGATTACATGAAGCTGTGGTCAAGATGATTCACATGGAGCTGCTGGGCAAAATTACCACCTTCAGCTAAACTCTTGACACCTTTGCATGGACATCTGGTGGTAAAATGGTCTCTGATCTATTTGACTTCTCATGTCCAGAGGTTCAGGACTTGCTTCAAAAGAAGATCAATAGTATAGGGGGAGGGAGATGCACAACACAATGGGTTAAGCTTTCCAGTTTTCCCTCACTTAGAATTACATGGGAGACCAAAATTATTTGTTCTCTTCCTCAGTATCTGATTTTTACAGAAGTTTCAGATACTTCCTTTATGGAAATAGGCTTTAAAAGGTGATAATATAGTTAAAATGACAGATTTATGTTGAAGTATAGTAACTGGTCTTTCATGGAATAAGACATTTGGTAAGGTTTCAGCAATCAACAGGCACATGATGAGACTGAGATTCTACTTAAACTATAGTGTTAAGGGCATAATGAGGGTTATCTAGCTGAAATTTGTGGAATTATGTTCTTTTAGTGAAGAACTGGTGAGGAGTCTGACAGAGAGCTTGTTAAAATTCACGGTGAGCATTTAATTTGGTTTTGAATAAGTTTTAAATGCTTTGCTAAACAGGAGGACTCGATGCCTTATACCTGTTTTGCAACTCAGGAATAACTACTTGCTACAATTAAATTCTTATCTTTCATAAAACTCCAGCATTGATAACTCATTGGGAGGTCATTATTGACATTCCATAGCAATATTTGCTCCATTTTGTTCATGCTATGCAAAATGTTCATCTAACTTTGGATTTTCCTTTTGCATCTGCAGTCCAACTCACTTTATTGAGAAGCAAGCCTTGCCAAGAGCTTGTCTGTACATGAAAAATTGCTTCCATAAAGTTTGAAATAATTACCAGCTGTGTCTTCTGAAATTCATACAGGCTACTATTCATCATTGTTGAAGCTGGACTTTGGGTTCTTGTACCTAGTGGGTTTTTTTTTTGCCAAACTTATCTATTTTTCCAAGTCTTTAAAACCTTTGCAAGTCATTGGATTCTGTGAGTATGATGAAAATCAAATGGCCTTTTTGAAGTGAATGTAATTTATTTGAGTTTCCTGATCAAAAACTACTGGTTTGGATACATACTTGTGGCATACAAATTCATTTAAACTTTTTATATCCTCAAGTTACAGAACACAGTAGGGAGCATTCTCCGATTTTCAACAGAAAACTTCTAATATAACATTCTTATTTTTACATATGTATTTAAAGCTATGCAGATTGCCTGTGAAATGAAGCAACTAGCTTGCTTCATTTATGCTTATCAATGTTCATTCAATGTTAAATATGTACAATTCTTGTAAACTTTGCTAGATAACGAGGCAATCTTAAATGAGTCAGACAAAAATTTCTCAGCCATTCTTATTAGGGTAGCTCCTTGCAGTTTTTGAAACCTTGGAGGCTGCCTTCCCAGATAGCATGCACTTCCAGTCTTTTAAGAGCACACTTGCTCTGAGTCATTGTACAGTGATTTATAGCCATAAATACATATATATATATATTCATACATATACATATATACACACAAACACATATATATGCATTTTATATATATATATATATATATATATATATATATAAAACCTCCCCCAGATCATAAGGAGAAATGTGGAAATAATCAAAAGCTGTAAGTTATGAAATACAGAAAATTGATAAGGGAAGCCATAGAGCTCAGGTTGGCAGCGTTTCCAGGAGTGAGAAGGTGGGGATGAGGGTTGAAAGGGTCATAAAAGTTGGAACAGAGTGCAGCAGTTTATTAGAACAGATAAGGGACACTGTCTATAAGAAGAAAAACTGCTGCAGAGAGTGCTTAAGAGCAGAAATTTCCCTTGCTGAAGATTAATCTTTAACTTTTTAGAAAACAGAGGTCTGTCTAGATTTGCCATTGTCATTGCAATATGGTTTCTCATATTTGATATTGATTTCAAGCTTCAAAGTCTTTTATTTGATCTAGCCCTCTGTCCACTGCTCCAGGGGGGAGTCGCAGGACTCTGGCACTACTGAGATGTGCAGATATGAAAAGCAGCATTGATCCAAAACTTCTGTACAGGCTTGAAAGAAGTTCCCAGGGGAACTGAAGACAGTTGAAAGCATCCTACATGAAGAAAACATCTCATGTCAAAAAGCTTAAACTATTAATTCTGGGAAGTGTAATTTTATGTCTTCCATGAATTTACAGGGACAGTGATAGATGGATTAAAATCACTGTCATGTAATGAAAATGGCTAGTATACTAAAAGAGACTCAAACAAAACTCATCATTTTGAGGGGATGACACAAATTACATTGAATTTACTTTTCTCCACTTTAGATATTTTTGTAAAGACAATAGGAAAGTAACTGCACGTATTGGCCTCCAATGTTTTTGGAGCCAATCAATTACAGGTATATAAAGTGCATCTCAGCTACTAACAGCAGCTGTTTAAAAACCAGAGTGATTACTGTATCTCATAACTAAATCTGGAGTACTGTAAGACTAGAACATGCTCATTTTCACATTCTTTTACTTATGCCACTTTCGTTTACCTTTTTTTCTCTTAACATCTGCCTTTTCCTTTAAAATTGTGACTAGTAACCAGTTACTGAATGACATGGGAAGATCTACCTATCCCAAAGCATCATTATAACTGTAGGTGCATTAAAAGTGGGGAAGACATTGCAGTGTGCTTGAAGTACGGATATGAGCAAAGATCTAAGATGAAAAGTTTTTAGCGTGGATCTGGATGTCTGAGATAAGTTTGTCTAGTTAAAAATAACCAAAGACATAATTAAAGAGGGATGTTTGCAACAGATGTTTGCATTTTGGGTACCATTGGGGATGATATGAAAATAGATGGTCAAAACTTCTTTTGGTTTCAAGTGAAACACTACTAGTTTTTCAGGCAACCTTACCCATTTTATTTCTGGCCCATTTTTCTTTTTTTCCTTTTTTTTTTTTTTTTTTTTTCTGTATATGAAAACAGCAGGATATTTCTGTCTATTCTTTTGAAATTTGAAAATTCGGATGTTTTTGTTGAAAAATCTTCCTCTCTTCATCCTGCAGAAAGTGATAGTAATGGAGGTTTGGTTTAATTTGCCTAAAAAGTCACAAAGATTTCTCACAGACATTTAGAATAAAATACAATGAAAGCTGCCATAACAGAAATGTTTCAACCACTTCTGTATTATAAGAATAAAAATAGAAATGATTTTCAGGTATAAGACTGAACAAAGGCAAGACCTAAAAGCATAGGTGTGTAGGGCACACAGATGGTTCTAAAATCTTGTACTTGTTTCCTGCTGCAAGAGAAATTCCTTATGTCTTTGATTTTAGTCAGCAGCAGAACTGTAGGAAGGACTACCATAAAATTGGCAAGCTTTTTCTCAGCTGTATAACAAAGAATACGAGGGATGTTCCACACCTGTAATTTTCAGTCATAGAGATTTTACTCATGTAGTATTTAATTGTTTTGTCTTCCAGAAAAAAAAGAGTTTTCAAATGTACTTAGTTAAGGCTGCCATGCAGGCTTGTATAATAAATCCTTCAAATTTTCTGCACCGACCCAGGTCAGTGGTTTGCTCTTTGAAGCTGAAGTTGTCTTCAATGCAAGCGTTCAAAAGAATTGTTCATATAGAGATGTCTGGTTTAGAGAAGGCAGGATGCACTGTTACTAGATTTATGCTTTATTGCAATACACATCCATCCAAAGGTATGCCACTAATTTTTAAGCACAGTGGATGAGAAGTTTTAGCACATCCTGAAATGCCTTCAGGGGAACGTTTTTTCCCTCAACACTAACTTCGATTTGTCATTGATTTAATCTAGACCACAGTTTAAATGCATTTGAATATTGAAAGGATACTGCTGTATCTCTGTATGATGCACTGTTTTAACTGGGTCAATAAGAAAACTTTCAGAAAACTCACCACAATTTGTGGGAGGATAATTTAAGGAATTATGATTCTCAGTTTACCTCCCTTTGCTCTGGCGATTAGAAGCAGGCATGTGCAAGTTTAATGCTCCACGAGTCTCAGCCTGACAATGATATGAGGTTAATGAACTCTGGGAAGTGTGGCAGCAGATGAGAGAATACAGGCCTGTTTTTGCTGATTCTGAGGGGTCTGAGGGAAAGAAATCTCTGGCAGAGGAGTAGTAGATGCCACCCTGGAGTTTCTTAGTTGCCGTCTCATCACGTGGCACTTGAAATGTTAGAACAGCTTTAGCTGCAAAACAAAATTTCTAAAAATCACAGTAAATAAACTGTCAGTTATGAAGAGCAGCTGAGGTCACTTGGCTTGTTCAGCCTAAAGAAGAGGAGACTGAGGGGAGACATCACAGCAGCTTCCAGCTTTCTTAGGAGGGGAAGTGGAGGGGCAGGCTCTCATCTCTTCTCAGATGACAGCGAGAGAACCTGTGGGAATGGCCTGAAATTGTGTCAGGGGTGGTTCAGGTTGGATACTAGGAAAAGTTCTTCTCCCAGAGGTTGGTTGGGCACTGGAACAGGCTCCCCAGGGAAGTGGTCACAGACCAGCCTGACAGAGTTCAAGAAGTGTTTGGACAATACCCTCAGGCACATGGTGTAATTCTTGGTTCTGTGTGGAGTCAGGAGTTAACTTTATTGGCCCCAGGGGCAGGACTCAGGATTTGAAAATACTCCTCTGTAACTTCACCAATCGAAGCTGGAAGTAAACAGTTTAAGAAAATGCCACATAATAAGTAAAGTCTTGCTGCTTTTATTTGATTTTTTTTTTAAATTAAAGTAAAAATTACAAGGCTTTAAAAAAAATGGCAAATGCTATTCAGCCAGATTTTCAGTGCAAAATTCACACTAGCTAAGGTCTTGACAACAAACCTCTTCCTTTTAATTTATTTACAATGCTTCAAACTTTATTTTCTTTCATTACTTATTTTGAACTGGTCTGTTCTGCAGAATAATTTTTCCAAAAATGAGTTATTCCAGGAGAAATGGTCATGATTAAATAGTGTTGAGATCTACCACTTGTCACTAATTACTTGCAGTACTATGTCGTTGAAGCTGAGGGGCATTATGAATGTCATAAAACTGAGCCAGGCAATGCAGTGTCAAGATTTCTGCGTCTTAATTAAACTTTATTTGATCACCATGGAAACTCCCCATCATACAGTGATAACCAGACAAGGTGAGATTTCATTGTGAGCGTTCTCAAAAAAAGTGAAAGTGCCCACTAATGCCATTTCTATTCTAGAAGACATTCTTAGAGAAGCTATTTCTTCACCAAAAAAATACACTCTTGTGCCTCCCTACTCACACTGAACATGGAAGACAAAAATTGAAGTTTATTTACTTGAGATTAGTCAAAATTCCCTCAAAGGGAATGTCCTATCATCAAGTTACAGACTTTGGGTAGGCTTGGGTATGAGGAGCTTGGGCATGCTTTAAATGTTTTTACCTCCTTTTTTACAGTCACTTGTGGAATTTTTCTGAAATAAAACATTTGGCTGGGCTGAATAGTCAGGACACAGGACCAGTTTTCCTGGGTTCAAATTGGACAAACTGTCTTTGTTCCAGATCTGCAATTTTATAGAGAGAGGATACCCTGGCCATTTATCATCAAATGTCAAGTTGAAATACTCACACCCACCTGACTTTTCACAATCCTGTATTTGGCTAGAAATTTCAGGGAACTCACAAAGCATGACGGCAAATGGACAACACAAAAAATGGATATGGCAGAAAATGGACATGACAGAATGGGACAGTTAAAAAGAACGTGTGTAACAACTCACACTTCCAGCTGCTGGCCTTTGCCAGGGCATTCTGACAGCAGAAGGAAGCCCCAGATCTGACCACTTGTTTAGTGACTGGTCATTAAGTGGGATTAAATGTAGCGATGTACGATCCAGGTGTGGTTGCAAGACAGGGGTCCCTTGAATCTTGAGATGCACATGGCAGTCTGAATGAGATTATTATATATACTGCGTGTCCCACTGCCAATAAATACTCTTTTGCTTTTAAATATCTTACAGGTTTGTCCCAACAATCAGCTCAAATCTAATGCTCATTTCAAACAGTCATTGAAATTATTACAAGTCTTTTCCAATATTTATTTTCCCATTTTTTTTTGAACACTGAGGCAAGTCTCATGATCATCCACAGTGCAGGTTAGCTCTTATTCTGACATTTTTTTCCATCTGTCACTGAACACAGTTTGCTTTTCATAAGGTCTGAATTAGCAGCAGGATTTCTTTTCACTTCACCATCTTACACTCTTTTCAACTGGTTGCATGTATTAGCACAAAATTACGCTTTTGGAGTGTGTTTCTTTGGGTGGCTTGCCTTATCTCAGAAATCTGTATGCTGTACCTCATTTGCTCCACGGTACAACCAGCTCAGCAGCCTTCACAGAAGTGTGGGTGTGGTGCCTGACCATCACCACCTGCCGAGGGAAAGAATCCTGCAGCACCTGTGGGCCCTGCAGCAAGCAGAGCAGCTCCACTGAAACCACAGGTGTAACAATAAGCATAAGCATTGCTGTGGTCATGCAATGGGAGCGAGGCAAAAACAAGAGGTGTTTTTCACAGGCTCAGTGTGCCTAACATCAGACCTCCAGAAAATGTGGACTGATTTTCAGGTGAGCTGCAGCATTGAAACTACTGCTAGGCATGTGATTTAGAATCTTCTCATTAATCATGTATCCTTAGTCTATGCACAACTAGCTCTTATTTTGGGGGTAGGTCCTGAACCACAGCAGAGTACCTTAAAATTCATAATAAATTACAATACATACTAGTGTAAAATACAGCTCTTAAAAATCAAGTTATTTTTAAATTAGACAACCAATACACATTAGTACCTGTGTATTTCTGGGTGTCCAGGTGAAAAAGACTGACATATGCCCTCTCCTCTGTCACCCTTACACGCACATAACTTCATCCAAACTTGTAATAACATACAAAAGATTTTAAATGTACTTCCTAAATTTACATTAAAATTAAATTAAAAATAGTTATTTTATGCTATCCAGCACAGAAGGCTTGTATTGTGTGAATTCTTCAAAACCTTTTAGTGGGTCTTTTTTTAAGCGCGTGAAGAAATACATTTCATAAAGTGACATGATATGCTATGAGATTTGCTTTCCCAGGCTTGATTCCAACCCCAGCTTTCAAGGATCAAATATTTCAAAGAAGTCAGTTTTTGTTTTGTTAACTCTATTTTTTCAGGACCCACAATTTTCTTGAGTTGAATCATCCTAACCATTGTGATCACAACTGCTTAATTGGTATAAATCATCAGCTGTATTCTATTCTATTTTGATTTTAAAGTCATCAAGAGAGCACCTGAATGCTAATAGTGCAGTAAATGGTATAATATTTAGTACATATGGGTAGTCTATATATGTTCTAATCAAAAATTGACTTTTTAGGTGTGATTCATCTAACGGAATGCTGCATTTGTGATGGATGACTCTAATGCGAATGGGTACTTTAGACTATACTCAGTGAAAGAACAGTAAATGGATGAGATTCATCTCATTCTTACACAGATGTCTACAGTAAATCACATGAATTGTGCCAGACATTGATATTCCCCTTCTTAGCTTCCAAAAATCAACAGAAGGATGACAAAACCTTCTTGCCCATTTCACCACAAATCTGATAGAGGACGTTAAATTACATTTTGGTGAAGTGTGAAATAACAAATGGTGGTTTGAATCAAAATACAGAGCAGCTTTCCTAGGAGCAAACAATTATTTCCCAGTGCTACTGACTTTGAGTAATAGTTTGAATAGACCTTTTAATGTAAATAGGATCATTCACACAACATAGTAAGAATTGACTTATATCCAGGTTTATCAGCTTACTCACAAAATATTGTTGAACTGCAGCTGTGAATAAACTACATAATTGCACTCATTATTGTTGGTTTTCTCACTGTTTTTATTGGGGCTGGCACCCCGATTTCAGTCTTCTTTGTAACGGTGGTCACAATCTAAGAATGGCTTTCCTACACACACAGGGGAATCAGGTATTGAAACACAAATTCAGGTCTTCTTGGAAGAAATTAAGTGATTAAATAGTATTTAAACATGAAATAGAAAAGGCAGACTCCATTTCTCAATCACTTGAGCCCATTCCAACAGATCTTGAAGACTGGAATTGTACGGGAGTTTTTCACAGACTTACTGGATGCTCATCACTGGACTGCTCATTATTGTTTCTTGCAGCTTGCATTCACAGTGAATTTCATTACAATTTGTTTCTTTTCCAAGAAACAGATGGTATTTTTCAACACAAAATAATTACCAAAATTTTGGAACCTGTTCTGGTAAAACAGGGCTGTTCTTCAAGCTACAGGAACTTTTCACTTTATTGTAGTTCTGAGCTGACTCTTTGAAAATGCTCAACTTCTTGAAATGTTTTCATTCATGTTAATTTTATGGGAGAAAATAAGGGGTGATAACTTAGAGAGGGTGTGTGTGCGCACTGTGAGTTTTGCCCACGTGAAGGATCCTCCACTGCAAAAGATGAATGCTCAGAAACTTATAACAGCAATCTCCCTTATGATGCATTAACTGGGGGCTAAACTCATGACATCTGAATCTGTAAAGAATTTCTAAAAGTATATTGTGCTGCTTTTCTCTTTATGTAGATGAGCCTCTGATAAAGGGCTGGTTGTCTTACTAAAGGTAAATTAAATGTGCTTCCACAGTGATTTATTAAAAAAATATGGTGTTTTCAAGGATGTGTGAACAAACGCCAAACAGGGTGAACATTTTTAAAAATACCTGATTATGATTCAGCAATTAATTTATTTTTCTCCCCAAAAACCAGATTAAATGTTTCACTGATGTAACTGTAAATTTATTAATGTTAAGTCTTGAAGTCCAAAACTTTATGGGTTTCTTCTACAAGATACCATTGGAAAAAAGTAAATTAATTTGTCTGTAAAGCTCTACTCTGTCTCTATTTCTGTAGTTAAATTGCTATTTTACATGCACACAAATTAGAAGGTGCAGAGCACAGTGCTGAAAAAAGCCAGACATTTCTCTCCTCTCAATTTCCTTTGTGCCACTACTGCTTACTGAATTTTCAGACTATACATATAAACTTATGAAAATGACTTATGTCCCAAGAATGCAACTGTTCTCTCTCCAGCTAAAAACAAGGATTTAATTTCTTTTTGTCTTTTTTTCTTTTTTTTCTTTTTTTTTCTTTTTTGGCGAGATTTTACCCCAATTAATTTAAATAGAGCAGATGATGAGACTATTCAAGTTGCTTTTGTTCTCTTTTGCTGCTGGCCTAATGAATGGCAGCAGTTAAAATTACCACTAATGAAAAAACTGGAAAAAAACCATCCTCAAGTTTAAATGAATACATTTGTTATTAATTATTTTCTCTCTGTATTTTCCCTCTTCCTTAGTGAAAATGCTTTCAAGAACACTACGCTCTGATTCTTTTAATACTAAAGAGATACATTTTTCTACTTTGTCTTAGCTGCTCCCTCCTATCCTTTGCTGTGATTTCTGAATCAACACTGCATCACACATAGTTTAGCTGAATTACTGAGCAGTAAACACACTTCTAGCTTTATATAATACACTTAGCTGTGTGGAAAATTCCCCCACAAATATCCATGTGCAAATGTGTTGTATGCACAAACAAAAAGGATATCACCACATTACTGAGATTCCTGTTGATTTGGATGGTGCTATTTTCCTTTAAACAGCCACTCAGGTGATGAATTTCTTTCCAGGCAAGAGGAAGCTGACAGCTCAAGGGACAGGAGGCACCCCTGCTCTACAGCATCATGGCCACGATAGGGGATCCTGGCAAATATAATCATGGCTAAAAACTCAGCCCTTTGAAATACAGGCCCAGGAAATACTTCTGAAGACAAGAATAGTCTTTCTCACCAAGATCACCTCTGGAGTGCTAATTATGTCTGCAACTATTTCCTAACACTTACCTGCTACAAACTGTGCACAGACATCTTGTCTCTCGTTTCTACATTTGCACATACCTTTAAGTATGACTGTACCCTGTAAATTCACCTCCAGATGGTACTGGCATTTGCACAGAAGGTTTGGGCCCCAGTATGGCAAATCACATATTTGCATGCCCACATTGATTTCTGTGAGACTATCTACATGCTTAAAATGCAACAAGTCTGTTAAGTGTTTTTTCTGGATAGGGAATGCTGCATATATCATATCATTACCAACCCTTAAGCTATCCAGTTTCACACAGGCAGCCAGTTTATTCATGCATGCAGTGTTTTAGACTGGATGATGGGATTAAATAGTCATCACAATGTATGTAGCAGGTGATATGATATTAAATCCCAATGTTTTGGCATTAAATTTTCTGAAGAAGTTTCTGGTCCACAGTGCTTTGGAGTACAGTCAGGGCTGGCTTCCTAAAGGTTTGGAAACTTTCAGCTAGAATATTTTGATTTAATGACTGAATGTTTGCACCCTCAACCTATTTTTATAGGTTCAAATATAATAAAAACTTGAAATGCTGAACGGGATCGTGGTTGCAGCATAGTGTTAACAATCCTCATCAGAAATGCTGCATTTTAAGCAAGGCATCTAATGCAAAATAAATAATGCAAAAAATTATCTGAAGACATGGGCGTATACCTTAACTGTATGCAGCTACTACTCACCAGATTGCAAGTAGGCATCTTGAAAGAAAATTTTTGAAATTATAGTTTTTGGGCAGTAAGTGGCAAAACAGCACAGAAAATACCTATCATCAGCAGAGAATGGACTCAGTGTTCCCATTTGATTTCAACACTCTTTTAACTTTTCATAGCCTTCTAGAGTTTCTCTCTAGACCCACTATAACATTCTTCCTTCAAATCCAGATTTTCTTCATCAATACTCTTTCACCTACTTTTCAGCTTTTAGCGCTGTTTAAAATCCAACAGGACTGCAATATTTTCCTTTCTCCCCCATTTTTATTTTCCAATGAACTGCTTATTCTAGTTGTCTGGGAAACAACAAAATCAAGATCAAATGCTCCAAAACATTTGAGAAAAAGAATTATTTCTATCATATTCCTTTATGGACTCTCATTAACACAGAAAATTTAGTAACTGGTAAATAAAAAGTTTTAATATTTACATAAATTTCCCTGAAATGCATCCATTTTGTTTCCAGATACAGAGAACTAAAACAATATGCAGGTGAGAAAAATGCTGAACTATGAACTGATTTGTTAGTGTCCGACACTATTCAGTGTCCTGTCAACCTTGCTGTTAGGATAATTTCATGAAGTTGTGTTTCTGTGGTTCCATTTCACTGCCATGATATCAGAAGCAGAGAGATTTTAGAATGGTGGTAGGACAGGCAAAAGAGAAGAAACCCAAAACTGTTATAAAAGACTATTTTATCATTGTTATAAGTGCTAACTATCACATCATTAGTGATCTGCTCTGATTCAAAAGGCTAGACAAGGGCAAAAAAAAAAAAAAGTAAAAGATTCTGTAAAGTCACAGTTAGAATTCAGAAGCAAAGGTGACATATGCAGGCACAAGCTGGAACAGAGAGCTGACAAACGTGAACTTAGCACAGCTATATTTTGGTAATACTTGATAAAACACCTTGTGTCCACACATAATAAAATAATTTATTTTAAATGACAAGGCCTGTAGGTAGGGATCAGACTTCTAATAGACAAATTTTTACAGCTGGGAAAAGTAGAAAAACTTTTGAGATCTGAACAAACCCCAATAGATTGAAATCTTACCATTTTGCAGCTATCCTCCAGAGTTTAATGAACTTATTTCTTTCACTCATAAAGCTTTTCTTGAGTATTCCCTTAGGCTACTATGGTTACAATAACATCATCACAAATGATTTGTGATGTATTTTCTGTGTAAAACTTTGGCTTTGAACTATGGATAGTGATTTCAAACTCCTTGATCTCCTTTTTCTGTATGTGTCAGGCCCTCTAGGACTAGCAGATTTCATGTGACAGCAGGATAAGGCAGAGAGATGCCTCAGTTCTCAGTTTGGGAACATGCAGCACAGACCTTTCCCAATGAAAGACATTTTACTCTTTCCTATGTCATGAATACTGAGGTAGGCTGGCAGATCAGGGAATGTCATCACTAAGTGTGACCTCCACAGTGCTTCAAGTAAGTAAATAAAAGGCCCGTTTGTGATAGGTGAACAGGAGCGAAGCTAACTGCAAGTGTGAGGAGGTATATCCTAAACCTTTCAGATTCATCAGGTCTCTTAATAACAAGAAAACTGTAGTCATAAAATCTCTGGTCCTAGTGAAATGTTATCTTCACTCAATAAAATGATAGGTGAAGTCCTGAGAAAAGAGAAAGTGGTCTCAGATGAGAATGTGCTGTGGATAAACTCACAGTGTGATGAAGACAAAAAATATGAACAACTCTTAAGAACATTAGACTTTCAATAGAATTTTCTTTCACCAATTTTCTATATTAGCTGACAAGATCCTAATAATATTGCTTGATTACATCCTGTTAGAAACCTTGCGGATTAAGTGTTTACAAGTACACGTTTTTCAACCCCTCTTGAAATGAGGGAGAGTTCATCCTGGGCAAGCACCAAGTTCCTCTTGATGCTTGTAGTAAGACCAGCACTGAGCTCTTTCAGGATGGAATACCCTTCTTGGGGCTGTGTCAGAAACAAGGATTTTGAGAAAAGGGAAGCTAAGACATATCCCTGACATGTACAGTTCTTTTAAAAACTTAGTAACTTCAAATGACGCACACTGTGAATTCACTTCTTTGTTTGCAAGATTATGTACAAAGGTTAATTCAAAGGTAATTTTCTTCCAAAAGGGCTTTTCATGTCTTTCTTTTGACTTTAATTGCTCCGAAGTGAGTGCCAGATGAGACAGCTGTTAGGATGAAAATCAATAGTTATCCCTTTCTGAGTCATCAGTAACTAACTCTCTTTCTTTGTCATTTACTTACAGTTTCCATGACTTCACACACAGTGTCAGATCCCACATGCCCTCCACAGCCATTTTATCTTCTTACTATCAGAGGACTACTGTCTTTCAAAACTGACTTTTGTCTCCGTCCTTTTGGAGACAACCTCTTTACAAATCATCATAAAAAAGGCAAAGTCACAGCAGCAAAGAATTATTTTGCAGAGAATCCCTATTCTAGGAGCTCTAACTTTGAAAACAGTGGTGCAGATCCTCCTCTTTCATCAGCTTGACACTGCTGTCATTCCAGCAATAAAGCCACTTCTGAGTTTCAAAAAGGAAGTGAAATCAGGCCCATCTATTACAACCAATCAAATCTACACATAGATGGTGCATTTTTTCTTGGAAGAAGAACCTCCTTTCAAAAACTTGACTTGAAGGTGTCTTCAAAGATGTTGACATTCTGTTCTACCATGCTGACTTCCATGTTTGTGCAATGCCAGAGATCCTTCTGGAAGTTCCCACAAAGCAGGATGTAGAGAAAGGGATTAACGCTGCTGCTGGCATAGCTGAGGCAGATGGAGATGTAATAGCTCATGTAGAAGGTCAGGGCTGGCTGAGAAGCTTGAAGATTCATGAGCTGGATCACATTGGAGGGGGCAGTGCTTATCAAAAACACGCTGATCAGAGTTTTTTTAGGACTGTTGCTTTTGCCTTATTACACATAAAACTTTACAGTCTGTGCAGAGTGTGAGAAAACCATGAATAATACTTTACCTTTCTGCTTTCTTGTTTTGCTGATACATCTCCCACACGTAACATAAAATCAAAATATATCAAATAAATATCAGTGGTAAAGGAAAAAAGAAAGTTGTTGTGGTAAGATAAAGGGTATACCTGTAAAACAAAATGCTAAAAGAACAAACAAGGCCATTATACAAAGACCGGCTCATAAAGGTAAAAATATATCAATGACATATTTCATAAAGTCGTCTCTGATTAGTGATCCTTGCTTAGAGATACATGGTAACAGAAGGTACCTAGAACTGCAAGCACATCTAAGAATTACAGTCTGCATTCAGCACTTCTGGGGATATGGGTGACTACAGGAAAATAGCTACAAATTATACCTCTGAGTTCTCCAAATTCTGTATGTGTGTGCTTTTTCCAGCACTTGTACAATTAGTGAAAATTCTTGCAAGCATTTATGCAGGACATAGTCTGCTGAGTCCCCTGATATTCTCCTAGTCTGATAGTAGATCAGTGACGACCACCTTCTCAGCTTCTCAGCTCAGTGTTTTCAACTGTTCCTTCATCGTGGGTGTAGTCTAATTGACATCATCTTTCTTAGTTGGTTTGCTGGCATTTTATGTAATTCAAGTTATTTGGCTTCTATTTATTCTTTCTCAAGAAACTTCCATCAACAAAGGAAATTAGATTGATTTGTTATAATATCCTGAAATTTGTTACAAGTTCCTGAAAAATAGACACAGAGTTTCTCTTATCACCCTACAGAGCTTAGTAATTTGCTAAACTTTCTGGCTACTGATGTTTGTTGTTTTTATTCTATCTACCAAAGTGTCTTTCTACTTGTCTTCAAACCTTTCTGTGTTAAAGCCTGTGATGTGGAATTAAACAAGCCTCTGAAAAGTAGTCATGCCATCTGAGAGAGTGTGGACTAGACTAAATTCCCCAAATCCTTTCAATCTTGTTTTTCTCTTAGTTTCTCTGATTTCTTTCAGACTATTTGGGGGTCTCATGTCCTTCACAAGTTCCTAAAAATAAGGAATCATACTTCAGGGACTGGTTTTACTAATACCTCTAAATCCTCAACAAGGAGCATCATCAAGATATTCTGACATTAAGATATTTAACTTCTCTACCATTACACATTTTCTTTCATTTTCTGGTGCTCTGGAATCAGAATGAATTATATAAAAAAATATTGATGCAATTCAGTTGGATGGGAGAGGAGCAGAGAGGCTGGAATAAAAAAGGCTAAAATAAACTCTTTTAGATTTTGTCTTCATTACCAAGTAGTACAAATAAGTGGTGAAAACCTGTAGAGTGAGGTACTTGGAATTTAGGACATGACACATCATACTCCATCTTCAGCAGTTTAAATTTTCTGTAATTGGTTGTTGTGGATTGAGGACTGAGTATACCACAGAAGTTGGAGTCAATTTATTGAGCCCTTAGAGCACTTTTTCTAGTTTCATTTCACCCAAAAAAGAATACTCTGAGACTGCTTAATAATGTAGATTCTAGTGTGCTAGAAGAGACAATTGGCATGCTCATCCCAAAAATACTTTCCTTTTTGTGCCTGACCATTCTGGTGGCGTTCTATGATTAACAGCAACAGTTGACAAAGTGTCACCTTCCAGTACCTTAAGGGGGCTTAAGAAAAGCATGGAGAGGCATTTTTTATATGGACAGATACTTCCAGGACAAGAGGCAATGGTTTTAAACTGAAACGCAGTGGGTTTATATGTTAGGAAGAAATTTCTTTTTCAGGGAGTGGTGAGACACTGGAACACATTGCCCAGAGAAGCCGTGGTTGCCCCATCAAACATTGGGCCAGGTTGCTCAGGAGGCCGTGAGCAAGCTGATCTACTGAACGGCATCCCTGGCTGTTTCAAGGGACTTGGAACTAGATAATCTTTAAGATCACTTCCAACCCAAACCATTCTATGATTCTATGATTCTATGACAGTCTGCCAGGTCAGAAAGGGAAATTTGTGAACAAATTGAGACCCCATTTGTGAACAACAGTTACCTAAATGCAGCAAGAGAAGATAAGGAGAAATAGCAGCTTATCATTGTTAAAATTGCTATGTGGGAGCTGTCTTGCTAAACTTGATGGTGTTGCGGCTGCCTCTGTAATACCAATACAATTTGAGATGCCATGATTTAAATGATACACGGATCAGCTTCAGCCTTTAATTCTTTTTCGTTCACTCAGCCATTGATCCATCTGTCTGACTGTCAGGATGTCAAAGAAAAAAGAGGTGGTTTCCTCAACACCAGCTAAGACATGATCCCCAGAACTTTGAAAACTTATCCAAGAGCATGAGCAGGTGAGATTAGATGAAAAGCACAACTTTCCAAACCATCTTTGAACTTTACTACTTCTTGAGTATACCCACACAGGGAATATCAGAATAAGTGATGCCACCTGTAAACATAAATTGACTTGTCTTGGATTTTGTTCTCAGGTGGATTAGGTGAAATGGCTGGACAAGATCGAGGTATCTGTAAAAGCAGGTAACAGCAATGTAATAGAAAAATAACAAAATATTGTGGTTAATATTGTTCAGTGTAAAATCAAAATTCTAAGAAAAGTCATTGCAAAAGAAGGGAACTGCGTTTTTAAAAAGTTATTCAGTACAACCTGTCAGAATGGCTTTTATTGCAGAAATTATCTTAATATTCAATAAGTTTTGGTATAACTGATTATGCTTTTGGTCACAACACTATCTGACTAATTTGATAAGAGTTTTTAATAAATTATAGTAGATAGAGTTTAAAAACTCAGCCATCCAAGAAGCAAACTGTGATATAACTTGAGATGAAGTGAGTTTTGGAAAATTACTGGAGATATTTTAATACAGTCAAGATTGCTAATTAAAAAAATAAATAAATTATGGAACACTGTGATGCACTTGAGCTCTAGGAGTGTTCAAATGTTTTATAGTTGTAATTCAAATGTTTCGTCTCCACATAACTGAAGAAAAATAGAAGGACTTTACCACCTTAGAAGTAACCTTCAGTTGGCAGTGACTTATGATATAAAACTAATTCAACTTCTGTTTCATGACCTTCACATTTTGTAAAATATTAGGGTGAACATTAATCCATCAGATCAAAATGAATTAAATGGGACAATCCTTGAGCTGAAAGCAGAATATTAAATGCAATAATTCACATGTTGTAAAAAAGACAGAGATGTTAAAAGAGGATGTCATTTACCTCTATTTTTTCCAGGAGTGATAGGGTATATAGAAAATCCCCTTCATCTGGTGAACCTTCATTTGCAGATGAGATCAGACTACCTATTAACATGATCACTAATTCACAATTTAACAACTTTTTTTTTTTTTTTTTTTAAAGAGTAGTGTTGAATCATCTTAGAATAAATTTAAGAAACCCAACAATTAGTTCCTTCCTTTTTCTGTCCATCCTTGGCACATGTAGCATCTGGCGTGTTGGGACCAGCCATAGCCCTGGCCAAAAGCTACCAGGTGTGGCAGAGGCTGAAAATGTCTGTTGTCCTGGGTCTTGATACTGCTTTGTGCCTGTCATACTCACCGAGCTCTGTAAAGTGACTGAAAGGAGCTGCAGCATTGCCCTGTGATGGCTTTGAGGGGATAAAACCACACGAGGCAAACAGAAACCATCACCAGCTGACCTCACATCGGTGCTGCCCAGGCAGCTGCCGCAGATGCAGCTCCTGTCAGCAGGAAACCCTGGCAGAAGGTGATTCCCATTACGCTGCTGACAGCTTAAGGATGTTATCACTCACTGGTTCCCTCCCAATATGTGATGTGAGGTCTGTTGATGAAGTTCTAACCCTGCTGGTGGCATCTGTACCAATGCCATCTGTACCAATTGCCACCCAGCTTATGGTTCTGCCTTGGCACCACACTCACCAACTTGCTCCCTATGATAGGAAAAAGGACAGCTGGAAGAACCCAGCCTCTGGCAGCAGGAGTTGGTAGGTGTGTGAGGAATGGTAACACTGAAGAATAATGTGGGAGATGTAATTCATGGAGAAAATCCAGTTCTGAGTGTCAACACATTACACAAAAAAGGAGGGAGGAATCTTTGAGGCATTTTTAGGGATAGAAAATTACTATTCTAAGTCTAGTTTGTAAAAAAATACATCAAAAGTTTTATCCTGCCCTCTTCAATTATATTACATAGGCCTTTTTTTTGGTGCAAAATTCTGGAGTTTAGTAGCAGAGAAACACCACCGTCTTGTTGGAGTTAGACTGACTCAGTTCATTTCAAAGGACTGAAAACACTGAGTCATAGGCACAGAAATATTTTGAAACTGTAATTTTCTGAAATTAACTGAAAATGAGTGATTTACTAGCTGCTACGAGAAATACAAATTATTAGGAATTTAACCAGTATTTAGAATAATATTCTTGATGAACGACTATTAGCAGCTTCTCTACCAAGTTCCATGCTGTAGGCTTCATTGTATTTAAGAGTACTTCAGACACAAAAAAGTTGAAAGAATAAAACCAAGAGACATTTAAATACTGGTGAAATTGTCACTGAACTTTCAAAATCTGTTGTTCCTTTTCTGTGTTGCTGTATGTGTACAAATACATACTTACACATTTTATACAATGTAAATATCTGATACAAAGCAGATGATCCTTGTTTGTAGGCGCTGGCAACATGTTGCCTGCAAGACTTTGGGATGTTGCACAATGTCCTGTCCTTGCTTTTCACAGATCAGGTTCAGCAGCCTGTCAGAACAGGGTGCCTGCAGAATCTTGGTTGCTTATTATCATTGCCCTTGGGCCAATGATGATCAGGAGTCATTGCATAAGTTGAAGAAAGATTGTAATATTAAATTGTTTTCAGTCTTGCCTGAATATGAGTAAGAAATAGATTTTATTTCATTATTCAAGCTTTGTAACAATCCAGTTCTTTCACTAAATGAGGTCAAAGTAACGGCCATCAATTCTAGAACCAGCAAAAGGCTCCTCTGGCATATGATATCTTAAAAAGCTATGTCTGATTTCATGCAGTTATTCTCAGTCCTCGTGATGGTGACAGAAAGAACAGAAATCCTCTACATTTGCCATGGCAGAACTACTTTGTACTGTTATGGGTACAGCGAGTTTTCCTGTTTCACTAGCTGCCTCATAGAAGTAGCTTCTGAAACTGATATTGCTTACAGGATCTGTGTAATTGAGAGTAATTTACAAGCTTCTCAAGTTCTTAAATTGTGATTGCTCCTCCTTTACAAAATGTTGACCTCTGAGTCTCCATGTAAGCACAGTGTAAGCAAGCTTTGAGCTTGTTTTAATTTTTTTTAAGTGGTGAAAGCAACAACATCTCTCTGCAAAGTAAGGGGAGAACACTACAATTATTTTTAAAATTGTCAACAGAGCTGCTTCAAAAGAATGAATGCTGAAAAAAGTTACAATGGAGGTTACAAAAGCCACCCCAACAAACTAGTAAATAAACTGAATTAAAGAAAGTTTGTAAGAGGGAAGAGGAGCAATGGAGAGTGTTCCAAGCAAGCATCATTCTCTGTTGCTCTGCTCCTGTGCAGAGATTCATGGTTCCCTCTGTAAAGCTTTTTCTACAGTATCAACACAGTTTTCATTATGACTCCCTTCTTACCAGTCACTCCTGCCTACGAGGCTGTTGGTGCTGCTGAGAGCATGTTTTGCTGAGGCTGCATGCTGACTTGCTATTACATTTGGGGCACGCATGTTTTTGGGTCAGCTAATGTCAACCAGAAGCTTTGACCACAGGGTAGGAAGAGGGAGGGGAAGCAGGGGTGATTCTCACGCTGGTGGCAGTCACTTCCCATGAGAACCCCCTGTAACAGTGCTGTTGGGTTTGCAGGTGCAGGGCAGGGAGGATAACAGTGCAAGATCCATAGCGTGGGAACAAGGAGAAAGTGCTGCCCCAGAGGCTCTGGGAAAGGCTTCCACGGTGGCTTGGGTGACTGGGCACAGAGCTGAAAGCCAGCTATGCAGCTTCAGAGAGAGGGCTCTTAGCAGTGCAGAAGGCTGAGGCTCTTAAGGCACCGTGTTACGTGTAGCTTAGAGGATGGTGTTGCCTTTGCTCCAAGGACCAGAGACCAGCACAGCTCAAAACCTTGCAACAGCAAATGTAACTCATTTCAGCAGCAGCTGCAGAGGTTTTCAGACTAATGCAGTTTGTAATGAAATCGAGTGTGTAAGCGGGCACTGGAGATCATAAAGGGAAGGCAGGGCACTTGCAAAAGAACCCTCTAGCCTGGGATGCTACTGAATCCACATCTTCCAGCTCCAGAGATGCCCGTCACTACCTCTCTGTAGGGTGATCCTGGCTTTTGCTGTGTGGACCCTATTTTCTTGGATACACAGCTGAATTTTGAAAAAATTCTTACAAAAGTAAAGGGTGGGTCACCACGATGTCTTCAAATCTGGTCTTCATATATGTGTATTTCCCTAGATATTGTAAGATGACTTTTCATGCCTTCTGGATCAATTATTTTGCAGGACATGTTCATATGTGTCTATAAAGGATAATTTATCAGGGTTTCTAATTGTCTCTTTTAATATTCATCTAACCAAAGGGGAAAAAGTGATTTAATGAACTTAAAGATGAAAAGGAAATCATTAGGCTGGGTGGAATGAAAACACCACCACAAATTCAATTCAGTGTGAAAGTAAACAATTCTTTTTCTTGATAGAACTCAAGCTTATTCCATCTTGTTTTTCCAACTTACCCTTCCTGAGACAATAAGAAATTAATCTCACTCAAAATAGTTATCAAACAGCTTTTGTCTCCATTCTTTTGTAGCAGCGGGTTTTTATTGGTTCTTCCAGTTTGGATGTAATTTTCAATCCTGCCTGTTTGATGATAAATTTGTGAAATGAAGCATGAGTAGTGCATATTGGAAAACATGCTGTTTTGCAAGTAAGGGCTAATTTCCTCTTCAAACGGAGAGTGAAACTTAAAGGCAGACACATGTCCTCATCTCACAAAGTATTTATCAGTAATAAAAGTCTTCTGTTGGGAGAAGTCTGAATAACAGTTACCTGAGACAAACAATAAGGGGACTGTCTGAGATGGGTCTCTGACACAGAAAATGGGAGAAAGAGGCAGTGATGGAACTTGCTGAGCTCTCAAAAAGTACAAGGCACAAGGTATGTGGTGCTTGTTAGCCATGCCTGTTGCTGCATTCCTTCTGGCCCTTCTGCCAAACTTGCTGTTACAATGCTGCCTGAGGGAACATCTATGAGACCAGCCACCACCAAAGTACATGATATGATTGTGCAAGCCAAGGTGACACTTGGGACAAGAAAATGTTTCATGAGAGCATGTGCTCCTAGTTAATGCTGTAGCTAGTGACAAATCATCTCAACTGATTTCTAGCAAAAGCATATGCTAAAATATGTGGTCATGTTTCTGTTATGAATGTAGGAAAAGGAGAGGGAAAGTGTGTCTTAGAGCTTGATTTTTCCTCACTTTTGTCTTCCTGCTGCTGGACATATCTTAACCTATCCTATGGCCTAACATTATTACTATGTATTGGATATTGTCACAATATAGTATACTATTATCATCACCATAATCACAAATTGTTACAAATATTCTTATTAATGTTAATTATTAACATATTGTCTGAATGGGCTTAAAAAGGACTGCTGTTAGGCTTGCCCAAGAGGCAGTAGGGTGTATTACACTCAAAGACAAGAGACTGAAGTTTTAAAAGACTTTTACCTTTTCCTCTGACAGGAGGATTTGTAACTACATGTGAAGAAAAGCAAGGAGCAAGTGAAAAAGGAGTGTGAGGAATGAGTAAATGGATTAGGCCATGCCAAATCAAGTGGTTCTGGTTCTAAATAACTGAAAGTCCATGACTTTATAGAGTTATGGCTTCACCCTACCAGTGATATTGCCTTGGTAAATATTTTTTAGAGCAATATTACAACAATGGGCAAACCAGGAACACATTTCTCATGCTTGTCATTGTGACAAATGCTTGGAACACCTGTCTGTTTCTTCTCAGCTGTCAAAGAACTACTTACTCCAGATTTATCTTCTCAACCTTACTTCTCCATTTATGTGCTTGCAGCTGTAAGGGTATAGGCTAAATAAATGTTTATGTAGCCCTCAAAATTGACTGGTACCTATGTAACTCTTAGACTTCAGCAACTTGCTCAGGAAACTTTTCTGCTGCACACAGAAGTTTTGCAAACAGGATATTCACAGAAAGCAATTATTTATTGTCTAGTACAAGAGGCAACAGAGAGCTAGGACTAGCAAGCTCCTAGGCTAAGTACTAGTACTCTTACCATCCCTGTATAACACCACTGGGTCTTTGCTGGACAGGTATCAATGGGAATGAAGGGGCACCTTCAGACACCCTGATTTTCATTAGTGTTTTATATTTCCTCATGCCAGTGTTTCTCTTCTTGAACCCATGAGGGGGCCTGTCTCCACCTCAACAATCTTGTCTTGGGTTTCAATCCATTTTACTTTTCCTAGCACACATGGGTCTGCTCTAGGTCCTTTCACACAATTTAGAGTTTAGCAACTTTCTCAGGATTCTGAGACAAGATTATATAGCTGTGCCATACCAAAAGTACACCTTAAATCACAGGCAACTGAACACCTATCAATGGGATTACGCCTTTTCTTATAATCATTGTTCATAGAAAAATTAGTCAGGAGCAGGCGAACTCTGTAAGAAAGGACCCAAATGCTGGTATTTTCTTGTGAAGAGTTCCAGTAGATTCATGGTACAGGGAACGAGATGTGCCTCACAGCCTCCTGTCACAGAGAGTCTTGCATAAGCTTTACCTGCTGCATCTTCTGTGCCATGAAGGAACAAGCATCAAGCACTTTGATGTGTAAGTCTTGGACCTTTTTTTAAAATGTCATTGGACAAATGATTCCTTTGCCATTTTAATCACTAGCATTGCTAATTTGCAATGTTTATCTTCAATTAAAGTCAAGTGGCATATTGGAATGCTCCAAGTGATGACTTCAGAGTAGGACATCATACTGGACCCCTTTTTCACCCATCTCATAATTTCTCCTGTTTCACCAGAGACAAAAACATAAATGTCAATACATGAGCTCAAGGAGATATTGTCTGCAGCACACACAGTTCTGATTTCACTTAGGCCAGATTTGCATAATGATATTTTTATTGGACAGTCAGATTTACTCTTCATGTACATGGGGGTAATTTATATTAGGATTGTTGTCTATGTGTAACTGTGTTCATCCTTGTCCAGAGAACAGATGTTGTGAGTTGCTTCTTACAAAATTTTCTTTTAAACCATAGGCAAAAGTTGTGCTACCAAAGTTATATCCAGGTTTAATTTATGTTATGTCTGCCTGTGGCATAAATATAAATCTGTATTGAACAAATGTGTCTGTTGTCAATTTAAAAGACTTTCTCATAAATTTTAACATGCATACTCAACTTTCATAGTTTTACAGCTTTCCTTAATGTTTTTTATATCATATTAAAGTGAGTCATGAAAACCAATTTTTTTTACATTGTACCCCTCATTAATTGACCCCTAAAGCTCCATACAAGAACAGCTGTTTTTGCCACTTCTTAAAACCTTATAAAGACATTTTATTTGCAAAAAGAAATGCTGAAATACTAAAATCTCTGTCGGATCATTGCGTGACATAGTTCACTCCTGCTATGAAGCAGAAGATTTATGGGAATAAAAGCATTATCCAGCTATATGGCAGATATTAATTTGCATGTGGTACTCATTTTATTCAGCTCAGGCTTGTTCTGCAAGAGCCTTCACAGGTCTGACCTGCTTCTATCTTCAATTCTAAGGGCTTTTATTTTCGAGAAATGTGAAAGAGAACATGAAGATGTCCAATGCTGCATCAGTCATATAATTTACTAAGATAAATTATGTAAATTATGTTTCTTACTTTTATTGTGAATGTGAGGTGATCTTAAAGTCAGTCTGATGTACTGGTGTTTTTTTGGCAAAACTGTTGGTTTAGTATTTTCACTTAATAAAAGGTGAATTCAGAAGTGCTTTACTGAAGCTATCAAGCACTAAAGAGTTTGGAAGATTGTTATAAGAAAAACCTTTGTTTCTTGGCTATAGTGTCATAATTGGTATTAGCAGTGATAAAACATGGAGAGAAGTAGTTTGAACAGCTTTCCCCCGGCAACTGTATTTGAGATGGAAAAACTTGCCTCAAAATAAAAAAGAAAGCACAGGCTTTCTTTTTGGAAAAAGTAAATATCTCTTTTAAGACATGGCTTTACTTGGGACATAAATTATTTCTCATATAAGGTTTTTGATAGTCTGTCTTTCCTCATTTAGGATGACATGTCTTATTCCTGCCTTAACACTTACTGTCTTTCGCATACGTTTTTTCTCTAAAGAACAAGAATAAAGATACTGCTATATGTAAATTCTTTAAGAGTGTGGGGAAAGATTGTAATTTGTCACATAACTCAAATATAAGAATGAGCTTTCAAAACTGAATTTTGAAGGAACTGATCATTTCTTGACTCTTTTTAAACTGCATGTCAACCACATTAGATTTCTATTATCATGCATTAATGTAGCCTCTTTATAATAGCCATGCTTTATTTTGAATTTTTTTATAGCTTACAGTTTTCTAACTAAATTATTTATAACTTTCTTCTTTCTGTTTTCTGGGAATTTTTCTCTCCCTCCCTTTAGCAACTACATTCCACTACCATGGAAGCATGTTGTCCTTTGTGCTGCAAGTGCAATATCAACTGTCCTTCCCACTGAGTCTCTTTGTTTAACCCCATATCTTCTTAATGACTGACCAGTGCCTTGCTTTATGCAGGAAAGTTTGTGTTTTCATTTTCCTTCATGGTCACTCTGACACATAATAGGAGATGACTTTCATCCAAAATAGACTTTTATTTCCTGAATTCAGTTACTTTTTTCTTTAAGATCCATAATATAACAGAAGCTGTTTTTGAACTCTCTAGTTAATGATTAAAAAAAAAAAATCCTTGTTGTATTCTTGTGACATGCTAAAGGTCTCAAAAATTAATGTATATTAAGGGTTTCTTCCTTTGACCTGGAAGCAAACCTTTTATTTCAAACAAGAATGGTTAGAACAGATTGTTTTAGTGACATTAAGCTTTTACCAGAAGCTGAACCTCTAAAGATAAGCCCCAGAACAGTAACAGTGGATTAGGACCCCTTAAGGCCTCATACAAAGCATGATGTTATATTGAGACTTAAAATGTTTCTGGGCACCTCCACAAGCATCAGAAATAACTCCTATAGTTTTCAAAAAATCAGTAACCGTGACTGATGGCATTCTTGTTCTTGAATTGCTACAGCTTTGCATAAGCACAATCAGATATCATTGTCCTGGGGTACAGAATGAAAATGTGAAACTAGGTACCTGTCCAAATTCATTGCAGTCGTAACGGCACTGCATGTGCACTGGTTGCATGTGTCCAGGGAGATAATGATGATGCAAAGGGGGCTGCCAAAAACCTGCTCGACTCCACGTGCCCACTGGTGTATGAGAAAGGGCATGCCAATGATATGAACCAAATCTGCTATAACCAGATTCCAGATGTAGATAGCTGGGATAGTTTTCTTCTGGGTTCTTTAATAAATTGGGAGATGGGAAGATTACTTGACTTAGTTGTTTTGTTTTCCAACTATACTGTCAATAGAACAGACTTCAAAAATGAACTTCACATAAATAAGTACTGTCAGAACCACTATTTTAGAGTCAGGGAAGTTTGTCAGCCAAAAGATATTTCAAATGAAACATTTTAGTCTCAATAAAAATACATTGTTCACAATTTTGCTTTCTAGCGAGGTTGAATAGGCTATTTATTAACATCAGCAAAATTATTCATATTTTCCTTTGAAAACTATGGTGTTGAAAATGAACACAGGTCTGGTGGACATCTAGGAATATCAGCCTAGCATAAGTAGAAAATATTGGAGCTTTCCTGCTATGCAGTTGATCCAAGGCTGAATTCTGCTTAAAAATGCAGAGAGGAGATCCTTAACTCTCAGTGTAAAAATAGGAGCTGCTGAAAGAGGAATGATCTTCTGGAGGAAAAAAAATAGCATGCAATCAAGTATTTAAAGATAGTCTCATGAAGTTACGTGTTGATTTTGTTTGGCCTAGTTTTTGCTAATGGGAGGGCCACAAAGATGGCTCCTGTGAGAAGCTTCTGGAAGTCTTCACCATGTCCAGCAGAGCCAATCTCTGATGGCTCTGAAGACGATAGTCATGCCCCTGGCCAAGGCTGGGCCAATTAGAGATGGTGATAATGTCTCTGTGATAACATATTTAAGAAGAAATCAAAACAATTTACAGGGTCAGTTCTTTTTAGCCAGAGAAGGAGGAGGAGGTGAGAATATGTGAGGGAAAACAACATGTAGACAACATGCAAGGTCAGTGGAGAAGGTGGGGGAGTGAGTGTTCCAGGTGCCAGAGCTGAGATTCCTCTGCAGACCATGGTGAGGCCCATGGTGGAGCAGGTGGTGCCCCTGCAGCCCATGGGGCCCACGGGGGATGCTGAGATCCACTAGCAGCCCATGGGGAGGTGCCTACGCCAGAGTAGGTGGATGCCTGGAGGAGTTTGTGGTTCAACGGGAGTCCCAGTGGAGAGAGAGGCCTTGCTCCCAACATGGAACAGCCTGGCCTCAGAGGTCCGTACCCCGTGGATGAGGTACACCACACTGTGGCAGTTTTGGGAGGGCTGTCTGCCTGAGGGGGGATTCATGTTGTGACAGTATGTGTGTGTGTACTGCTGCTCGTGAGATGGACCCATGCTGGAGGAGTTCACGGAGAACTGTCTCCTGTGGGGCTACCCCACGGCGCAGCAGGGGAAGGACTCCTCTCCCTGAGCAGCGGAAGAAGATCTCAGTGATGAACTGACCAAACCCCCATGTGCTATTTGTGGGAAGGAGGGAGGGGCTGGGAGCAGGAACAGTGTCTTAAGGGCTTAATTTTGCTACTCATTATCCTCCTTTGACTCTGTGAGCAATAAGTTTCGCTTTGCTTTGGAACTTTAAGATGAGTATGTTTCGTCCTTGGAGTGTTTTTCTCCTGGTTCTTTATCTCAGCTCATGGACCCTGTGTATGTTAACTATTTTTCTCTCCTCTGCCCAGCTGTGGCAGGGGAGAGTGAGTGAGTAGATGCTGTGGGTACCTTGGCATTTGGCCAGGGTCCCAAC
Organism: Dasyornis broadbenti; assembly: GCA_013397935.1. Classification (NCBI taxonomy): domain Eukaryota; kingdom Metazoa; phylum Chordata; class Aves; order Passeriformes; family Dasyornithidae; genus Dasyornis; species Dasyornis broadbenti. The sequence continues at coordinate 1,655,343 of VZRN01005523.1, forward strand.
CATGACAAGTTTATACATACATAGGAAATCTAGCTGAGTTAAAACTTTATGCAGAATTTACATCTAACTACTGACAGTTTGGTTTTGCCAGCTTCATAATGTCTACACTGTGTAACTTTTGTGACTATATGCTTTTCTGGATTCCTTTATCAAATGTAATCCTTAGGCTTCATTAGGCTTAACTTAGGCTTAGAGGAATGTTGTACACATAGTTCAAAGAATTCCTGGCTTGAAATTGCCTTACAGATCAAGGAAAGAAGTGTAAAGTATCTTTTGAAATGTACTGATATTTATAACATATTTTTTACTTGCAGGACTTTATTAAACAGATTCTTATCCAAAGTCTCTATATAGAAACCACCATGTTTAAATTCACTTACAAATTAGGTGTCCAGTGTAAGCTATTTGTCTCAGCTTCCTCTCAATATCCCTAATAAATTTATTTTCCCCCAGTTTACTGCAAAGTACCAGTTTATTTGCCAATCTTTTTGGAAGATGCAGAAGAATCTGCTGCTGGGAGAACTCCACCTGGCCACCCATGAAACACATTTACAAGCCCAACTCTATGACCACCATTTCCCAAAAGACCCTGTGTGAGCAGAGTTCCTAATTCACACTTTTCGTGTTGCCTTCACTGCATGCTACAAGTTATGAAATAGATATGTTTTCAAAGTAAAAATTTAAGCTAGAGGGAAAGAGCCAGACAAAAGGGTTATTTTTCAAACATTTTAACTAAATTACATAGTATGATTCACTGTCATCTGGTTATGATACTGAAACCAAAGGCAGACTGCTATAAAGTGTATCTGCTGGCACTAATGACTGGAGCTCATGCAGACAATGACGCATATGTGATATTTGTCCTCCAGTGCCTTTAGCTTTGTGAATGGTGAAGGATGCAAAATCTGCAGGAAAATAAAAGCCTCATACTGTGTTTCCTGCAAGATGTCAAGGGACTATTATGCCCGAACACACAGGTTTCAAAGCATCTGAAAACTGCCTGTCCATGTCTTTTTCGGAGAAAGGTAACCCTTTTTCTACTTTATTTCTTTTGTACTAGCAGGATAAATCCTGCTAAATTGGAAATTACTTTTGGAGTCAGAATGAGAATCTCAAATTTTAAACTTGCACACCTTATGCTTGTCATGGTTTAACCCAGCCAGCAACTAAGCACCACACAGCCAGTCGCTCACTCCTCACCACAGCAAGGAGAGGAAGCAAATTGGAAGCATAAAAATGAGAAAAGTCATGGGTCAAGATAAACATAAATAGTCGTCAAAGTAAAATCAGATAATAATAATAATAAGTTTTAATGAAAATGAAAATAACAGACAGACAAATAAATCCAAGAAAAACAAATGATGCAAATGAAAACATTTGCTGACAAAAAACCTGCCGTTTCCCAAGTAGTGGCTTTCCGGATATCATTCCTCCTAGCCATACAGTATGGACTATCCCTTTGGTCAGCTGGGATCGGCTGTCCCAGCTGTGTCCCCTCCCAACTCTTTGTGCACCCTCAGCCTCCTCTCTGGTGTGGTGGGCAGAAAATGCCTTTATGCTGCATAAGCACTGCATGGCAGTGATGAAAATATCCCTGTGTCACTGTAAGGAATTAAAGAGCGCAGTGGCCTGTCTCAAGCACTGTTAAGGGCTCAGAAGGAATTTGCCTTGAGACAAGAACAGAAGAGAGCGATGGGATGGCACTAACTCCAGGCCTGGCAGAGGTGAGATATGGCCAACACATCCTGGGTAATGCATCGAGACAAAAATTCCCTGCGTGGAAAACTGTGTAAAGAAGCAACTGCTCATACACATATCACCAGTCAAACAAAGATCAGCCCAAGTCATGGGACAGATGGTGTCTGTGACCACCACCAAAGCCTCCCTGAATATGCATCCGTGGATATGGATACCTGGAACTTGGACATAAGCCACCACAGCAGGAACTTGAGATAAGATAAAGGTGTTACTATAGTGCAGGTGTTAACTCAGAACTAGGAGGAAGTTAACACAGATGGGGGAGAAGAATGTATCACTTATAATGAACACAAAGAATGCAGAATTTACAGGCCACAAGGAAAGCCAACTCAGCAACCGTGCTGAAATAAGCTCTGACTGGAAAAAAGGTAATTCTGGAAGGGGAAGATGGCAACTCACACTGCCCATGGAGCCAAGAAACCCACTGACTCAAAAGAAAAGGGAGAGCATGCAGACTAATTAGCATTCGAGTACTGTGTAGCCAGTTAGCATGAATCCCTTTGTTTGCTAAGATGTATAAATAGTGAAGTGTTTTGAATGACCTTGGGACCCCCACCACTGAGAAGTCCAGGGTAAAGAAGGACCAACGGGACACCACTGGATCCACAAGTAGTGACTATCCTCTACTTCGTCTCTCTCTCTACCTTCTTGTTAAATAAAATCTGTATTACTGATTTCAGCATATGGTCTTGTTTGCACCTTAATTTGGGCAGAGGCATCTCTCACTAATCGGATCATAACAGTTATCCACATTGTTTCCAGCACAGATCCAAAACACAGCCCCAAAATGCAGCATTAGAAGGGCACTTGTTAGCTCTGAATCTCATCAGACCCTTCCATAGTTTATTTAATGCATTAAAAGACCAGAACACTCACTAGTTATTTGTAAAGGGTGGTGTTTTCTTTTTTTTTTTGTTATTGGTTTTCATTTGTTGTTTTTTTTTTCATGTTGGTGAATTAATGCAACTCAGAGACAAACACTGGGGCTTGCAGGTTAAATCATTGAAAAAGGTGGAGAAGTTCAGCTCACCCATACTTTTCACTGCAGTGTGAGTGCCTGGGCCAACCTTAAAGCTCATTCTTGTTTGTGACTCTGTGTTCAAACTTGCCTGGATTCCTCATGCAATTTTCTCTTCATATATGAAGAAAGTTAACTCTACCTCAGCCAAAACCAGCACAATGATAAATTTAATCAACAAAAACTACACATTGAATAACTGTGCTCTCACAATTGATGTAATGGGAAATGTTGCAATATCTTCTGTTTCATGTTTTGTGTTGAGGTTCAGAAAGCAATGCCTTTTTAGATCAGTGTCCAGTGTCCAGGGCATGTATTTTCATACAGGTTTTTGTATAGTTACCTGTCATATCTCAGACCCACAATATTTAAATGAGAACTTATGCAGTAATATTTATAACATCAAAAAATTTTGTCACATTTTATAACTTTTTAATCTTTTATTGTCAGTGGTTCTTGTCTTTTGCTAAAACAAACACTTCAGAAAAACAAAAAACTAAACGAAAATAACCCCCAGGCATCCACCTCTCCACATCCTTCCTCGCCATCCTTCCTCCCCACCTCTTCAAAACAATAGTGATAGGCTCAATTTCAAATTTATTTCTTTTTGTCCTTTCAGTGTTTTCTGCCCTCTCACCACAAACTTCAGTGCTTCTCAGTGGTTTCTCATCCTTCCACCTATGCCAGGTTAATTTCCATTTCTGAAATGGAAATCAAAAATGTACAAAAGCACAATTGCTCTTCTGTAAAATATGGGAATATGTCAAATCTGTCCTACCTTCTCTTCAACTCTACTTCAACTGATTTAACTCATTAAGAATGGATCTGAATGGATCTGTTCCCAATTCTTTATAAAAATAAATGTTGAGGAGACATGACAATGTAATATTCCATATACTGACTGTCACTCCAGTGACAACTACACAGAACAGGACAAGTGCATAATGTATTGTCATCAGTCATTATTTAGCCCTTCTGACTGCATTAAGTGTTGTCATCAGAATTTATAAAGACCCTCCTGGACAGAAAGTCTTCATTAACTTGAAGACAAAGTATTAATTTGGAAGTGATCTTCCACATCAAAGACAAGATGGTTTAAGGGCATCACACATTTAAAACCACAAGCATATATCCTTCCTTCACACAGGAAAGGTGAAAATGGCATCTCTCATGGGCTATGTCTGCAATAGAAGTAACATAATTCCTCCCACACAGGCCACTCCTCCCCTACAAACACTAACTCTTCCCGGCAAACCAAATTGAGTTGGAGGAAATGACTTTAAATTTCCATCTTGGATGTTAATCCCAGTCCTCTTTCCTTCTCACTTGGAATTTACCTAGATCATCAGACCCTGGGAAGAGCAGTTCCAAAAGCCGCAGTCTTAAACTACTTCACACTATCTTTCAGCCCTTTAGTACCGGTCCAGATGTGTTGTGTGTTCTCTTGGATCATGTCTGTATGTGTTAATTTCCACCAGTGGATGAAAAAAGTATCAGTATTTATCAGGAAAGACTTTTCTCCTTTCAGCTGAGGGTGGGATTCTTTTAAGCTAATTTTCTTAGTTGAAAATGTAGACATCTAATATCTTTAAATTATCTTGACTCCTATAAGCACCGCAGGGAAACAGAACTCCAGTGGCAATATATGTTCTCTCAGGTATATGACATAGATGAATCATATTACTCTCAATAGTGTCTTTTCTTGGAGAGACCAAGATGACTGGCTTGAGCAACCAAAGTTAGGCTGAAAAAAATTTGCTCAAATTCTTTCCAAATTGTATAAGCCCTATAAAATCTTGTGAGATTGACTATTTCTCAGTAACTGTTATGAAAAACTGCACAAAGAAATGGCTACACCTTTGACTCTGTGCTTTCCTTCATTTGACAATATCTAGCAACGAATGCTTACAAATAACTCAATTATCTCATTGGTTCTTGGATAACAACATTATCTGATATTTAGCATTAGATTAGCAATAGCTACAGAAATCTGGTAAAGGTAAAAGTCACCATCCAGTTATCAGCATTTAGTACTTCCTGACTTTGCTCTGCCCGATTGCTCTTGTACTGGTTTTGGCCTTTAGTTCAAACAATGCTTTACCCGTTCTGCTGTTTCTGATTCTGAACTATAGAAAGCTAGCATACACCTCTGAGTCTTTTTTGGAAAAAACACAAACTTTAGTGAATTTGGATTACTCTCCCTTCTGATTCTAACGATTTTGTGTTAGTTTTTTTCCTGTTCTTATTCCAGTCTGAGTATCTTCTCTTTCCTGGAAACAACTGGTGAGAGTTGTATTTCAGGCCTTGTTATGAGCCTGGAGAAGGGCATTAGCATTTCCCTCTTTCCCCTGGAAAGGCAAATCCTTACATATGTTACAGCTGTGTGTGCTTCTCACGCTGTTTTAGCCTAATAACACCCCGCAGTAATCCCAGGAGCTTTGCCTCTGTTGTTTTCTAACTGACAGCAGTGCTTCCTATTTATAACAGAATACTGGCAAGAAAAAAAATCTAAGGGTTTGTGCAATTCAATGTTAACACATTTCTATTTCTCTAGTCCCTCCTCTATTCTTCATCTGGTTCTTTCTGACAGCCTTATACTGATTCACATCAGCCACATCTCCCCAGTGGGTGTCACTGGGAATACTATTGACACAGTCCTACACTTTGCCCCAGGTCTCTGAGGGAAAATATGATATCTGCTAGCTCCACTATCAGTCCCTGAAATGTCCACATTAACTGATTTTCTCCTGAAAATCTTTTCAGGAAACTTGTTTTTTTTCTCAACATTTCCTAGTACCCTTCACGCTTTAGCTATTTTTTTTGTCATGTTGTAATTCTTCTACTCATTAAATTGTACTTTAGCTAATTTAATAATTTCCATCATGATAACATATAAAATATTCTAACATAAAATCTAGTTCTCTTTAGAGGTTTCAAAAATTTTTCCAGTGACTCTAAATTTGGTTGCAAATATACCTTCACAGTGAAGAATACAATAAGTGCTGTGACATTTACTTGTCATTTATTCTAGGAAATGTTATTTTACCACTGGCTATTAGTTACCTTATTAAAATCAAGTAAATTTGAAAAGAAGTACTTACAGATAATTGAAATTTTGATTCCATTTACTTTTCAGTAACATACTCTTTTTTAAAAATATGAAGTAAAAATAATGGGGTTGTCAGGATCATATTATCCTCCTTAATACAAAGCCACAGCTGTTATCACAGCAGCTACTCCACCCAACTCGGTGGGTTTGCATAAAATACTTGCCTCCAGAACTGTGGGTCTAAGGACCCATTTTCTAGGTTGTTGGGATGAACATTATTTGGTTCTCCAGGCTGACACTGAACCCTTGCAGGATTTTCTTCACCATTTTTCTTTTTAATCAAATAGTAACATATCTCAATTCCCTCTATTGTTTCCTCGGGATGAAAGTCATTCGCTCAAGGAAGATCAGCCAAAAGTTGTCAATTTAGAAATTTTTAAATTAAATCTCACTGCATAAACATATATTACATGCAAGGTTCACTAGGACTTTCTCGTATTTTCTCCCAATGAATTGCAGATAATATCATTTTAATTTACACTTTAAAATGTCTGTCCCTAGCTGGCAGACTTGCAAATGAAATTGGGGAGCTGAAATTCCAAGGTCTTTTCTTTATCATTTTCTGCCATCAGTAAAACATTTGTTACTAGAAATAACTTTCTACTTTATTAGAGACATAATCTTGCTTCTTTCTCTCGTAAAAGAATTGTCTCTGTAAAGTTATAAAAAGTAAAATGTAGGCATGAGAAAATATGTTCAGTAAAGAGAGAAGACACAACTCAGAAGCAGAGCCATTTAGTACAGTCAGATCTGTTTAGTGGAAGATGAAAATTTGACACGATTACTTTTCAATATATAGCTAAAATTTAAATCTGAGGTTTGTGTCTGTCTTTTGTAGTGTTGGTAAATATCAAATTAACTTTTTAACACACTATTTCCAAATTCTTTTCCTGAGTATAAATGTTCATGCCCATAAATTTGAATGCTTGTAATTTTCTCAAGCAAATATGGTTTAAATTATATTCTTGTTATTTCAAGTCATTGTCTGTGTCCTTTCCCTCTGCCTCTCATATTTTTATTTAAGTTAGACAAAGGCTTTTTAGCAGGGGAAAATAATAATCTTTGATCCTTGTTAGTTTCCTTCTATTCTATTATTTTAGAGACACTATAACTAATTTTTTCCCCCTTTCTATTCATACATTAAAATGTCATATTGGCATTATGTTCACTTCGGATGTACTGTTTTCATATTATGAGCTACAGAGTTCTTGAATATACCAGAACTGAATTTCCATTAGTTTCAAGGGAAGTTTACTAAAACTCAGTGGCTCACAGACACTTAGTCCTCCGTTGGCCTTCAGAAGTCTTTCCTGTGAAAGCACAGTGTGTAGGGGTGGAGTCTGTCTATTAGTCCTTGCAGAGTGTGATGATTGTTCACCTTATGCACCATATTTCTTTATGTAAAATTTCCACCACAGGTAAAAGCCACTTTTCCCAGATACATGCTTATGGATTTAGAGTTTGTTGGACTTAGGCACCAGCAGATTTTTTGTTTTTCCCTACACAGGGAAAAAACCCTCTGTCAAAATTAAGATATTAGAATGTATTTGCTTGCATAAAGAACGGTTGAGTCAGATTTTATGACCCCCACATTAATTAGCATCCTCAGCAATTTCACTTTCTCAGCACACAGCAAAAGTATCTTGGGGTATTAATTGCTGTCATGTGAGAATCCTCAGCTGGCGCTAAGGCCTTGTTTCCAGAAGGAAGATGATGCTGGAAAACAGCAATGAGTTCTAGGAAGCTACTGTAAATTGGCAAAAGTTAGATAAAGCTCTGTTATTAAAGTAGTCTGGGGCAGAAATGCAGTTTTCAAAGGAGGAAAAAACTGTATTTCAACTGATCTTGAAAGAATTCTGTAAAACATGATCATCCCTTGCTATTACCACAACTAAAGTTTAAAGATTAATCTAGCTTTTATGTGTGTTAGAGGGAAGATTGTTCCCAATTCTAAGGGAAACCCAGGAAGACTACATAAATTTTGATTTCCTTGAATATGTTTGAAATCTTTCATGCACTTCAGTATTTTCTCATAGCAGAAAAAGGTAAACAAGCATAAATTACTGCTATATATAGTCATGATTTAACTATTTTTAATGAGAATTAAACATCAGTGACTAAAGGGAACATGGAAAACTTGTTATCCCTTTCTTTGCTGGGCAATTCACTTCCTTAGTGCAGTCATCCTTTATTTTTTCAGCAATAAGTCTTATTGAAAAATGTGTTTCACTTCATACTTTACTATTGTGAACACAATGAGGATATTTCCAACTAAGCCTATTGAACAGATAATCCCAAACAGAGAAGGAAGGATGATTGTCTCTGCAGCACTGATCACCTGGTAATGGTGCCATCCACTCCAAGATCTGTTAATCAAGCCTAGTATACCATTTTGACAGAAAGGCTGAAATTCACTCATTCTTCTGTAATTTTAGGACTTGGTTCTGTAGTAGCAAGTGAAATTAATTATTCATGGCTAATAATCTGAATATCAATATCTAATCTCATATCTGAGTGTATACTGCCCTTTAATGATTATCTAAATTTTGTAAAAATTTTTCATGGAAAGATTTTGTACATCCAGGATTGTACTTAAAAGAACAGGATGATGTTATTTTCAAAATTAAATCTGTGATGTGATAATTCCACTACAGTTTAAACAAATTTGTAATCATCCAAGATACACCTCTCAGTAACACATTGCTTATTCTGAGAAAGTGCACTGTCAACTTCTTCTCTTGGCTGGGGTGATGCAAATCAATCCTCCAATCAAACCCTCTAATCAAACCCTCCTTCAGCATAAGATCATTCCTCCTTGTCCTATCACTACATGTCCTTGTGAAAAGTCCCTCTCCAGCCTCCTCGTAAGCCCCCTTTAGGTACTAGAACGGTGCTATAAGGTCTCCCCAGAGCCTTCTCTTCCTCAGGCTGAACAGCCCAAGCTCTCTCAGCCCGTCTCCATAGAAGAGGTGCTCCAGCTCTCTGATCAACTCAGTGGCTCTCCTCAGGTCTTGTTTCAACGTCTTTCCTGTGTTTGGAGCCCCAGAGCTGGACACAGTACTTCAGATGGGGTCTCACAAGAGCAGAGTAGAGCAGCAGAATCACCTCCCTCAACCTGCTGGCCATGCTCCTTTTGATGGAGCCCAAGGTGCAATTGGATTTCTGGGCTGCAAATTCACAAATTGCTGGGTCATGTTGAGCTTTTTGTCCACAAACAGCCCCAAGGTCTTCTCCCCAGGGGAGCTCTCTATCCCTTCTCTGCCCAGACTGTACTCTTGCTTGGGATTGCTGAGACCCAGATGCAGGACCTTGAACTTGGCCTTGTTGAACTTCGTGAGGTTCACCACTAAACTCTAACTTTACAAAGGCTAAGAATTAACTTTGCCTTTTTGTTGGTGTGGCAATAAATGTAGAAAAGCATTAACTGGTGTTTTGTCTAGGGTTATTGGAACTTGTTACAAAGATTTCACTGTTAAAACTCCTTAAAAAATCTGCCTAAAATTTGTTTTTAAGTAAGTGTGCTCTGAGTACTGTCTAACCTAGTTGTCTTCCACACAAACAAAGCTGTTATCTTGGATCATAAATCAGTTTGAAAGGGTGTGCTAGGACTCTGGTGATGCTGGGATGCATCTAGCAAGAGTGTCCTGACAGTGTTTCTGTTTCCTTGGAGAATTTGCAATGTTTGTTTGCTGTGAGCAGTATGCCATGTAGAGCCCCTTGGGTTATTGTTTAAGCAGTCAAAATAAATAGCAGCTGTGGAACGAGTCAATTTAATTAACTGACACAAGTGTGAGACAAATAGCAACTTACCTGTGTACCAACTGTGCCGTTCTTGCAAGTGATGAAATTTTGTTTCTTATTTCTAGGAAGAAATGAAATAAATAAAAGGAAAGGAAATAAAACAAATATATGAGATTAGTCATAAACAGGGCTGGGTTGTATTAACAATTGGATGAGGGTAGCTGTGTTCAAATGAAGAGGAGAAGGAATCAAGCAGAGATCTACCTACCTGGCCAAAGAACTGAAGAACAAATTTGGACTGCAGAATACCTACCTCAGCTCTGGAAATCATCACAAACACAGACCCTCTGGAAATCATGACACAGATCCTTCCACCATCAAGGAACAAGGCCATCCACACCATGATGACAAGTTCAGTGCTGGAAATGTAAGGTAAACGTAACTGCTTAAGTCTTCGTCTTACATCCTCTGAGGCTGAAGACCTTGAAGCAGCATATTTATGTTAACAATTGACATGACTTTTTATAGGGGTGGATACAGGATACTTCCCGTTACTTGCACATAGAACTAAATTTTGGAATGACCAATAAACTGGACACCAAGATAAACGGGAACGCGGAAATGTTAATATTTGGCTTGCTCAGGGTCTGTCCTGGTATTTTAACCCACTGGGATTTAACACAGAACCTGGAGAATTGCTATTTATGCTTCTTGTATTGAGTTTACTGTGGCAAGGTTTGGTAGCAGGGTGACTACAGGGGTAAGAAACTGCCAGAAGCTTCCCCCATGTCCAACAGAGCCAATATCAGCTTGCTTCAAGATGGAAACACTGCTGGCCGAGTCCAAGCCTGTCAGCAACAGTGGTGGCACCTCTGGGATAGCAGATTTAAGAAGAGAGGAAAAAATTACTGTGGAACAGCGATTGCAGCCAGAAGGAAGTGGGAGTATGTGTGAGAAACAGCTCTGCAGACTCCAAGGTCAGTGTACAAAGAGGAGGAGGAGGAG
>VZRN01005523.1:1670637-1718504 GCA_013397935.1 Dasyornis broadbenti
CCACGCCGTAGCAGTTTTGGGGAGACTGCTTGCCTGTATGGGGACCAGCGTCACTGTAGCAGTGTCGGGCGGGCTGCCGACGGTGAGACCCATGGCTACGCAGAGGAAAAGAACCTCTCCCCGGGCAGGGGAAGAAGATCTGGGTGATGAACTGACCTAGCCCCCCCCCATACCTTGTTCCCTTGTGCAGCTGCTGGGAAGGAGGGAGGGGGGTGAGTGGAGAAACGGTGGCCTTGAAGGGTTTATTTTACCTCTCATTTACTCCTCTGACTCTGTTAGTAAGAAATTAGATCACTTTGCAACTTAAGTTAGTCCTGTTTTGCCTATTCTAAGTGCGTCTTCTCCCAGGTTTCCTTATCTCAACCCATAAGCCCTGGGTGTGGGTGTGTTAATTTGGGGGTACCTGGCAAATTGGCTGGGCTCAAACCTTGACAGTCTCACTGCAAGCTATCACTGTTGTACTCTTCTCCAGATAAGGTATAACTAGAGCAATTCTAAAAGATTTTTTTTCTTTTGAAACAAAAACGTAAATCTCTACCAAATCGCTCTAAGGTAAAATTAATATCTGCCAGTCTGTAAAAGTAGTAATCATACTGTTCATCATTTACCATGATAAAGCTCAAAATCTGGCTGTTATTTTTGGCTGGGAAAGGTTTTATTTGTTTGTTTTAATCATTATGTGTCCATACATTACTTCATTTCTTTCTATTTTTAATATTTAATAGAGAAAATTGCCAAATGTTATTGATCTGTAACCGTTTTGACTCATAGTTGTTGGCATTGTGTGAGTTGTCAAACCCTTCACTGATTTGAGCTGCACACGAAATGTCGTATCAGATGGTTGGTTTGGGACAAGCAGTGAAAGAAAAAGAATGGCTTTCAGATGACTCGAAGGATGCTTACCTAGAACACAGAAACAAGTGGTGTAAGTATTGTGAATTAAGATTTAATTGGTACTCTGGATTCTCTGTGTACTCATTCTTTCTTTTGCTCTCCTTTTGGCACAGTGAATTTTAATTATTTCATGAGAAATGGAAGGGCACAAGGAGGACGTGGTAGAATTCCTACCTCAGAGTGCCCACATGGTTAGAGCACATTTATCACAAATACCTTTGGGCAGCCCAAATTAATTTATTCCAAATCTACTAAATCCAGAAGAGTTATCCAGCATCTCTATGATCACAGAAGTAATTTTGTGATCATCATCTTTGCCTTCTAAGAAAGGCAAATAAGACAGAAATTATTGCAGAGGTGGGGTGGAGGGAGAGGAATGGATGGCACCAGAGATATGTTTCCTGGTTGGAGAGTGTAGTCTCCCTCCCATGGACGTTGGGATCCTCATTCCCTTGGAGAAGTAGAAGATAAACCCTTCTCTTTAGCATTTCTGGCTTCTGCATTTTCTGGAGTTTGGCACAGAGCTTTCCTCATGTGTTGCATGTAAATCTTATACCATAGAGTTTGGGGGAGGTTGTGACTTTTTGTGAATAATTAATTTTTCTGAATATATTAACTTGAGAAATGACTAAGAAGAAAGTAAATTAAAAAGGAAAAAAAAAAAAAAAGAAAAAAAAAGAGAGAGAGAGAGAATAAATCCCACTTTCACTGAGAACTGTCCTGATGGCTGAAGTTCAGCTTCATGTTTCTTCTTCCTCTAAGGTTATCTATGAGTATAGTGATTTAACAGCCTCATAGTAATTTGGGCCTTTTGCTATAATAACTTTTCTTTCCTCATGGTAGTTTCTCTTAAAATAAACTTTCTTTAAAGAAAAGGGGATAATTTAGGGTTTTTATCCTAGCCTCTAGTTCTCACTCACTGACATTTTAGAAATCAATAGCAAGCGTCATATATAATTCACAGGTGATAAGATTGCTTTTTTTCCTAAGGTGCTGAAAGAATCGAATTTTGCTTCTCTGGAAATAATGCACCCTTCTTGGCCAGGATTTCTTTATCAGGCTGGAGAAGAGGGCTGAAACATCTCTTTTTCATAAGGAATGACATGTTTGACACCCTCTTCCTTGGCAGTCACATTTCTGCACTGAGGGAAGCTCTGTTGTTCCATGGGACATTCAGCACAAGGCTTTAAATGCCTACAGTCTGCTTTGCCGTTTGCCCAGGAAAACGGGCTGCTAAAAGTAGTAACACATCGCTACATTGTTTCCATCGACTGTCCTCACACAATTTTCTTCCCTCTGCCACGCGGGCAAGATGCTTCACCAAAATAGCTGTAAGACTACACCAAATAACTACAAGAAATCATCACCACCAGGTGGTGCTGCTAAACACAGTTTTCCACGTCCTTTTAATCCCTGTGGAGCGAAGTAATCTAAAGGAGATCTACCCAACCACTGTCTTAAGCTTGCTCAGTTTTAAAAAGAAGCCATTCTCTTTGGAGAGGAGAGAGCTGGAGAGCATCCTCTCTACCTGGGCACCTGAGAAGAATCAATGCCAAATTGCTTGGTCCGTCAGCATTTTTCAAAGCAAAGATTATAACCACCACTGTCACAGACAAAGTAAATATGTTTTACAACAACGTCTGTCAAAGTCAAGACAGTGTGCAGGGTCCAGGCATTACCTGCTCTTGGTCAGAGAGTGTGAGGTAGTAATGAGTTTGAATCATGAGTTTGGGAAAAATGGTAGTAAAATAAAACACTTGTTAATAGTTTGCCTTACCCAGAGAGCAGTGTTCCAGGTAGACATGATTTAAATGGAATAAAGAAATGAATTGTCAATTCTAGAGAAAGGACAGATCATATGTTTTTGAATCTGAATTTTTATGTGATTCCTTTAGCTATTCATGCTGCTTCAATGTGACAGAGAGTTAAAAAACAATATAATCTCGGTATTACACAATAAATCTCAGGTTTACTCCCCAAGCTCTTTGTATCTTCCAGATATCTAATGTAAAAAGCTATTAGTTTGCTCCCCAAGCTCTTTGTATCTTTCAAATATCTAATTGTAAAAAGCTGCCATTAGTTCTGAAGAATGTGCCACATGCAATGAGGAATATTTTTTGAAAACACAGTGCCAAACATTTATGAATTCCTCTGTGTCCTTATTTGGGATTTTTTGTTATAATTAATTAATTGATCCTTCAAAATGTATTGGCTCATTTATACATTTCTTGAGCTAATATTTTCACAGCAAGGCAACTGTTTATTGCTTAAATCCATATTTTCCATATTACCATTAGCTAGGAGCAATGGCACATTATCTAAAAAAAAAAAAAAATCTGTTTCTAGTGATCTTTTCTCACAGAAAAGTCTTCAGAGACATCAAGTAAAATGTTTTTATGCCATGCTTAATATTTTGAGAGAAATATAAAAAGTCATTCAGATATTCATTATCCTGTTTGTTTTGTTTTTCTCCTTCAAGTTGACTTTTCTTATACGATTTATGATAATATAGCCAAAAAAATTGCAAGAATGTGCATGGAAAGTCATGATTTGAGACTTGATGAGGCTATTTTCCTTGCTGACATGAAGTCAAAGAAATACCGTCGGCATTTATTTGCATATTTTCCTGCACAGCAGCAGTCATATATAATCTAACTTCAGAGCTAAGCACTCTAGGGCTCTGCCCAAGAAACATCTCTCCTTTGCCACTTTTTCGGGGTTTTTTTGAGTTGCAAGTTTTTTTCGTTATGTCTCTATCTGGCAGTTTCATGAAAGTTCCTTCTCAAAAATTCTTTCTTTCTTTCTTTCTTTATCGTTTTTTCCCCCTTTAATGTTGATTCTCATTTAAATTTGTAGCAAACTACTGCTTCATGTTAGGAAAATCAGAACATGCCTGGAAAATAAAAAAGGTTCATGGAAAACAGTTCTACAGCATTTAAGAGAACCCCCTAGAGTCACAACTCACTTTATTTAACCATCTGTCTGCCTGCTCACGGAGTCTGGGTGTCAGGGCACAACCTCTGTCTGGCCAGCTGGCTGTAAGCTGTGGATGCAAGGTGCCATCTTCAGGTGAGCAGACCCTAAAAATTATTGTACAAGCATATCCTACTTGTTCACAAGCCTAATGAGGCCCCATCTGCACCCATGCCAGTATTGTCCTACTGGTGAGAACGTTCAGTGAAGAGTGCCAGTGTCTGAGCACATTGTTTATGACTAAATTTACAATCTTCCCTCTAATTTTAACCTTTTGCAGCAGCAGGATACCTGTGGAGCAGGTTTCAGACTCTCAGCTCAGTCAACACTTGCCAATGGAAAACATTCTGACAACTGTTCTGTGCCTGCCAGCAAAGTCAAACACAAAGTTTTATAGTGACTGTTAATTTTTAATAAAAACAACAAAAAAGTATTTTCCTTCAAACCCCTTGGTAGTATCTTTGGCCACATTATAAAGGAAGCATATTTTGTTCTTTGCAGTCACACCAAGGTGCTGACTATGCTGCAGGGAAGTTTTTCCTGTGAGTGATACAACAATCACTGACAGAGCAGAACTAGAACAGGTTACAAATTAAAAAAGGGAAAGCTTTCAATTTGGACCAGTAGAGATGCTAGAAAGCTATGTCAATTCCATCTTTCTCAGCTACATTTGTGTGATTGAAACAAATTCCAGTTTATATCTAGGTCCTAGTGTGTGCAGCTGGTATCATTGTGACAGAGCTATGTTATTAAGCTTCAGTTACTGTTTTGCAAATGTATCCTTCTAATTGTCCAGCACTTAGTTTTATGAATCTCTTTTTCCTTCTCCACATTTTTCTGCCTTAATTATTTTTTTAATGCTGTGAAATGTATGGTGTGTGAAATTTTCCACCTTGAAGAGGGGTCTACACATTTCTACTTCTGTTGGCAGAGGTGCCTTCATGACTGAGACCTATTACCACTCTCCAGCTTTGCTTTGTGACAGCCAGTTCTGCTCAAGCAAAGGAATAGAACTAGAAGTGGAATTGCCCAGGAATGCCAGTAGAACAAGGATAAAAGGCTAACTCAAAACGAGGTGATAATATAACAGTCACTCAGAAGGCTTGAGTCCTCAAAAAAGTGTGCTTTACTGCTTTATACTGCTGTTGGAAAAGTAAAAGTTGTACACATGTAATTATATATACACAGATATACACGGATTTTGAGTTAGATAGGCACTTTGTGACATAATTTTTCTGCAGTGAAAGTGTGGGGAGATTGCTTCTCCTAATGTTTCTTTTCTTTCTAGACCATTTTTCTTTTCCTTTGAAATATCAAGCCACCACCCCTACTTAAAATTAGTCTCTAATGGAAGAGAATTGTGTTTGCCTATAATGAATGGTAGTGTGAAAGCACTCATATAACCTCACTTAGATTTAGAAAAAAAAAAATTATCAAAAACATTAGGCACCAGTAGATATCATTAAACACTTAAAAATCGGCTCTTCAATCCTAAGGAAAAATATTGAAAACATCTCCTGAACAATGAGAACAAGAAAAGTGCTTATTAGAAAAGTTCAGCATTTATAGTTGCTGGCAACTGCCATCAAAGATAAAATACAATCATAATCCTAATTGCATTTTAAACTTCATCTAAATGTGTGATTTCCAACTCTAAGCAGTTAATAAGTTTTTAGGTTTTTGTCTGCAGCAAACTGGAAAGTATTCCTTTTGAGTAAAGTGGATTTCTTCAAACCTGGGGTAAAAATTTATGTTAAGAACAGCGAAACAATTTCTAACAAGTAGTACATGCTTGGATAACTCTGCAGTCATTTAACTTTGCTGATGGATATTAACTTCCTTGATAAGAATTTCAGATTATATATAAATCTGATAGTGATAATTCATAGCATTTTTAGGAGAAAGCAATTTATTTGAATTCAGGAGCAATTTTTTTTCTTTAGACCACTTAAAATATAAATCTTTGGAAATCAGAAGTATTTTGAGGAAATAGCACTGTAACTCAAAAATTCAGAATAAATAGTTCTCACAGCTTTTCAGGCTCTTCTTAGAAAGTTTAAAGACATTTTAGCATTTATGATTCTTTATAACACCTCAGATAATGTATAGCATTTTAAAATTATCTAACATTAAAATAGAAAGTAAAAATTACAATAACACAAGTTTTTTTTTTCAATTATATTTGTAGCTTAGATTTAAATGGCTACTTAGGTAAAACGTTAGTATTACTAATGATTAATTTTAGTTCTTCAGCAAAACCAAATATATTCTTGTAATTTCTACTATGTTACATAACAATGGAATAGAATAAAATAGGAGGATCAAATATGGAGGAAAAAATTATGGTCATTCTACTATGGAACTGCTTTAGAAAAATCCAGCAAATACTGAAGGATACATGTTTGTAAAGGCTTGAAGGTACATAGAAAGTTTGTACATAGATAAAAAAAAACTTACTGAAAAGGAAACAAATTGTTTCTGTAACCTCTACCTTTTGCAATTGTGTGTTTTACTTTACACAGTGATTCTTGCCTCCTGGGGACACCAAATCTGTTGAGAAACCTTTCATGTGTCTAAAGATTTTTATCAAGAATACTTTCTTTTGCTGGTCAAACAAATGCAGTTCTTTCACTGAACCTTGCTGGTGACTTTTTCCAAACTTCTGTCACTTGCTGTTCAATGAATTACCTGATATGTGCTGTCTCTTTATGGGCACAGAGTGGAGCAGGGCCACTACTGAGAACAAGGAGAAAAAACCCACTGTGCAAAACACACTATTTGCAAAAAACTTAGGGAGACTGTATCTCACCTCTAAAAAAGTCCATGATTTTACCAATTATACACATTTTACCTGCAAAATAATTAAAAAGAAATTAGAGTGCTTTATTCTAAAATTAAATGCTCCAGTGCTGGCAATTAAGTGAGGCGTAACTGTTCTGCTTTGACACAAAGACATTTTTAATTTCCAAAGTGAATTCTTATTCTTATTCTTATTCTTATTCTTATTCTTATTCTTATTCTTATTCTTATTCTTATTCTTATTCTTATTCTTATTCTTATTCTTATTCTTATTCTTATTCTTATTCTTATTCTTACAAACAAAAGTACTTTTTTTTATTGTGAAGCATGAATTCTAATAATTGACTGACCTCTTATTGTCAAGAAGGAATATAATAAACTAAGGAGTGCTAGGTTACAAACAACCCCTAGCCATTTTCCTTTGGAGATAGACACAAGTTCCTTTGGGAACTGCTGTGACTGAGCAGGACACCAACACTGCAGTGAAGGTTGCTTCATGTTTTATCTTCAGTAGTCTACATTTTAGTAGTATTCTGAATTTCATTCATTGAACATGACCTTCACATGTGTATTTCTGTGTAAGTATTAGCTAATTTAGTGTCCCAACTTCAACAATGTCTTAGAACAAGAAGATATTTTGAAAGTTCTAGTACTTATCCTCTGTAAAAACATAATTATTTCCTTAGTGCTATGCATAAACAAGATGGTCATTGAATGAGCTGAAGTACAAGCTGATGTCTTTATTATCTGGAGATAATGGAGCACACCTGTCTGTTCTTTAATTTTAGATCATCAAAGCTCCAGCTTTTATTATCTTGCTTTGTTCAAACTGCATGTAGGGGCCACTGCTGTGTATTGTTTGAATGAAGTATCATAGTCAGGACTTTTATAAAACAATATATTTTTTGGCAGGGAAGACCAAATAGATAAAAAAAAAATGGTGACATGGATTGTTACACCACAGACATCAGCCTTAAAAACCATTTTTCAGACCTGCCAAGTTTTCTTAGTGAGTACTAAAATGTGTTTATATGGAGAGTAATGCAGCCTGGCTGTAATTTACTGCAGTAAATTAATATATCTAGTGACACTACCTAGTTAAACTGAACCTTGTGACCTTCTCATGATTAAGAGTTGCAATAAGTTCAGTGACTTATGAACCACCAAATAGTCACAAAAATAAGTAAGGAGATTCTGTTATAGACCTACCATTTAAAACATTACAACTTGATGAAGCTTTTAATTGACATATTCTAATTTCTGGTGCAAATCTTAGCATAATTCTGGTAGCAGAAACTACAATCAATTAATTACAGCCAGAGCATTGAAAATGACTCACAAGATGTTCTTAAGATTTTAGAACAAATAAAGCTGTACATGCAGAATAACAAAAGAATTACTGAAAACTGTGAGTTTTAAAAAAAATTTTCTTAAAAAAATTTCCAAATAAAAAGGCCGGATTTTTGAACAACACCACATGTACTATATTATTAATTTAGAAAATGTGTGACAATGTGATGTTTTGCCCCACATTTGATTTGTAGTGTAACTTAAAGTTGGTCCAAGAAATATTTGAACATAAGAACAGATGTCTTTGAGAGAAATGACAAGAGTACGTTGCACTCACATAAGCACTTCTTATGTGGATGATGTAAAGGGTCAATGTGATCCTTTTGTTTAGTCTTCTGCAAAATGGAGAAGGAGGGGAACAGGTTTAGTGGAAGAGATTTTGCAGACTGCTTTAAATGTGGGCAGGCTCTCCAGTTAGCACAGAGCTGAATCTCCCTTCAACAGGCCATTTACAGACAGGATATTTTTCACATATTTTTTGGTGATGTTTAGTGCATAAGAACGTCTGTTCACAGCAGTGGGATGTTTCACCCTTTGTGTAATGGCATTAATAAATATTTGTTCAGGAAGAGGACCCCTGGGTTCTGAGCATATCTCAAGCTTAGTAGGAATGTGCCCACACTACCAGAAAATTGTGCAGGTAATCATTGCGCAGGTATGTGGAGTGCCTGGTGGGTTAGTGCTGCTGTTCAAGTTCGGTCACTGTGGCACCAAGTAGAGAAGAATCATGGTGCAGGAATGTGGGAAAGGGGAAACCTAATCCCTGTCTTGTGTTTTCTTCAGGGTTCTTAGACAAGGTAGGAGAGACCTATGGTTTGCTGCAGTCCTGGTTCTAGCAAATTTTTCAGATTTTTTCTTATGAGTCTTTAGGTGAATGGACCTTCCAATAAAAGCTGTAAACAACAAGAGAAAATAACTCTGTAATTCTTTTACACCAAATGCGGTGATCGGCTTCAAGAGATAGTGACCAAAACAGTTAGGGATCCAAAACAGAAACATCTAGAACACAGGGGTTGCTCCTAGCAGAATGCCACAGACAATAGGATGTGGAGGACATTGGTTTTACCTCATTGCCCACAGCTGGAGATCCTGAAACTAAGGTGTACACTTCTGAAGTAAGCCTTTTAAGTGCAAAGCTATTCAGAAAGTCATAAGGTGCATCACCACCTTCTATTACGAAAAGAACTAACAATGCTGTGAACTAAACCACAGATACTGTTTTGGAATGTATCTGTACCACTAGATAGCCTGAGTCTCATGCAACTACAGCCACTTCAGTCTTTCCTGTAGAATTCATATACTGCCAGTAATGTAGCTGGATATTTACATTAAGTGGCCTGGATCATATTTCACAGGTTTTTGACTTTCCTAAATGCTTTGTCTAAGGAAATCCACCTTAGATTGCATCTTCTCTGATGAATGAAAGGTATAATCAAAAGCTCCCTCATCTCTCCAATGAATATATAAAAGCTCGCGAACAGTATCCCTTCCTTTTACCCAAGGGTTTTGCATCTGAAATGGAGTTTCATTCCCACTGCAGAATAAGTGCTGTGTGTGGTAAACATTTTGAATAGCCTGATTTTCTACTGTTGGGTCAAAAGAAAAGAGATTATAAAGAAGAATAGGATTTATAATGTGGCTATTTGACAGCTCAGTCCAAAGACTGCTAAAGCTCTTGAGAGTTTTTCCATCAACATATTTGGAATTGGGCCATTAATGACTAGGAGGAAGAAAATTTTGAACTTGAGCTTGTTTAGTCAGATTTTATTTGAATCTAAGTAATGTTAGATGCAGATTAGTACTCACTAATATGTCTGGCTGCTGCAATAAGACTTCTTGCCAGGGGAATTTTTTCTATCAAGTGGCCAGTGTACTATAAGAATGGAGTACACAGAATATAGCTACGAGTATCTGGTGGGTTATGGAGAGAGAGAGATGTGACGATGTGTTTGGAGATAACATATGTTCAGAAAACATTATGGAATGTCTTTTTATCTCTTCCATAAATTTGACCAAATTAAAAAAAAATAAGAAATCCCATCTTCACATCTTATCTTCATCGGGAAAATGCTCTGTGCCCATTAAAAGAAGCTGAGAAGAAGTCCTGTTTGGAGAGGGAGTGTGTGTTAAGGGACTCTGTATGCACTCTCATTTTACTAACCACGCAGGGCCCTTAAAAAATTTTCATGTTGACTATATCTAAGAAATCAATTTTGACTGAACCTTTGTTAAACTTAATTTCTAATTAACATCATTAAATCTTTGTTGTTCCCCAGAAGTATGAGTATGACAATATTTTAACAATGATTTAGAACATCTTA
This sequence comes from Dasyornis broadbenti, assembly GCA_013397935.1. Taxonomy (NCBI): domain Eukaryota; kingdom Metazoa; phylum Chordata; class Aves; order Passeriformes; family Dasyornithidae; genus Dasyornis; species Dasyornis broadbenti. The sequence goes on from VZRN01005523.1 coordinate 1,680,975, forward strand.
TTCTGAAAAAAACCCAAAAATAAAACATGATGCTGTGATGATACCTTATTTTTTTTCTTTTATGCTTACTTTTTCCCCTGTCAAATTAAGATATTGATTTGTTTGCTTGCTTGCTTGCTTTTATGGCAGTCAAGTCTGACTAAATGAACAGTTCACTATCTTAGATTTTATCAGTATGGGGAATAGTGCCTTGATAGAATCTGGACAAAGTTAATTCTGCTCAGTTGTAACAAAAAGCAATGAACAAAAAAAATTACGATTTTTCTGTGGCAGAAGCACTAAATTGTGTGGACAAAAGTTTCTGAGTGCAAAAGGTAAAAGAAAAAAAAAAGCCCACATCGAAATTGTGCTCTAAGGCATATAGAAATTTCTCTGTCTTTGCTGGATTTTTAATTATCCTCCACAGAAAAAGAGAGTAGCAGCCTAGCTTAAGGACAAGCACATACTCTTGTTCTATCAGCTTTGTGCTCAAGATAAAGTATACTTGGGCCTGAGGAAGAGGGAAGGTATGCAAACAGTCTGTGACAATCTGGTCACTGGAGTGCAGAGTGTGACAGTACACCCAGATTTACTGCAGCTAGCACATAATTCATCATTATACCCATCAGCTGATGAGCATCCTGCCTACATTGCTGTAAATTTGGATGGCTTATAGGAAACTCCAGATGATTTTAAAAGGTAATGTTCTCTCTAGTCACCTGAAAAAAATAGATTCCAGATTTTCTACTTAATAATTTTACTGCTTGGCAGTAAATGCTATTTTGCGTGCAGACTGTTGCAGAAACACATAATTGATTCACCACCATCAATGTGTTACATCATACTCAGCAATAAACAGCTTGATTCCAACCCAAACCAGCTTTTGTAGCCAATATACCAGAAAAACTTCTGTGAAACCATCTGTGACTGTCAAATCTAATGGGCTAGAAGCGTGCACTGGTAAAGTGAGCAAGAGTCATCAGAAGCGAAGGCTGGGAAACTGCACAGTTAAATGGCAGAGTGGATAAATTCTTGCAATTCTGTTAGCCCAGCAGGTGACTTTATTCAACTGGTTCCTCATCCTCTGTACCTTTGCAGTGAACATTGCCAACAGGGACCACTATTAATATAGACCAGCATTGATTTGTTAATATTGAACGAAAATTGTACTCGATTTTCTCCTTTGCCCCCATTATTGATTCTGGTGATTAGAGTTTAAAAAAAAATGGACAACTAAACCAGAATTTGCAGCCCTAAATTTTTTGAATTATTGCTGATATTATCTGTGCTCAAAGATATAGATAAATTTTATGATGTCCTTCTTGTCCCACCAGTGGCTCCAGTTCAGAATAAGAGTACTCCAATATGAAGAAGTTGTTTGACTAAGACGACTAACATTGCACATTTATTTTAGAGTTGTTTTTGTGACTAAGTCCGAAATTACCTTTGAAAATATTCCTTTAACAGGACGTGTACTATTGCACTGTACCACATTAAACAACTTCATTACTTTTGCATGTCACATTTTCAAAGGTGGGAAGTACCAGAACAAATTGTGCATATACACCATGATGAATGCCGCATGTGTAATGAGTAGTCCAATTATTGAATAGATATTGTGAACGCTTATTTAATGGAACATGCATTATGAATATGTATGCTGTATTTTTTTCAGATGTTTATTGTCAATAATATTTTCAGGAGTCACCGAATTTTTCTACCTGACTCTTGGAACAGAGGTGAGAACAGAGAGCTCATGAGATGTTCTCATAGGTGAGAAAATGAATGCAGGGAGATGATGTCACCAATAAGCTGTTTGGTTTCCTGAACATGTAATATTTTGCTGACCTAGAGTATATTCTGCCTCATAGGAAAGGGGAAAAGCAACTTTGTGCCTGACTGCTAGTCTAGTGACTATTGCTTTAAACTAGGAGGAAAAAGCAGCAGCTTGAACGTCTAAAACTAGAGGAGATTGATCCACTCTCCTATTTTTTATGCTTTCTGCCACTGTTCTGTCATTATTATATTTATCCATCAAATTTAAATGACTGGATAGTAAGGCAAGAAGTGTGAGAAACAGGCAAGAGTCGCTGGGATGCTTCATGCACAACCAAAACGATGACTGAACTGGAATCACCAAAAAGTGGTGGTGTAATGTTGATGACTCACAGCTTCATATTAAAACTATAACTTGTTCAGAATGATGGGGGAGAGAGAAGGAAGCATTAAGGATTCAAACTCTTCTTCTGAGTTACACAATATTGACAGACCTATAGCTGTTGAAGAGCAGAGTTGGAAAGAAGCGTTTGAGAATCCAAAAGAAAGACCAGTTTGGACAACAGTGACAATGAATATGGTAAGAATTCGTGATTCACAGAAACCAGCAAAAGTAAGAACTGCATTTCAAGAGCAAAGAATTAAGAAAACTCATAAAATGAGTAAAACAAGATCTGCTGAATTTATAGTCACTCTTTGCTTGATGTCTCCCAAGACTATATCCAGAAAAGCAGCAGTGCACCAATTGGAGCTTCTGTTCTGAGAGCAGGCATATGGACTAACACCTTTCCTTAAAGTTGCTCCAACAATAAATGAAGCTTTTTTTGAGGTGCACTGTCTTTATGAGCGCTATTACTAATGCATTTTGCAAGCTATCCCCCTTCTATGCATTCCAGTGTGATCTTTGGATTCAATCTCTTTTTTTTTTTGCAGTATCAGCAGCATAACATTGCAAACATATGTCAGCTTGCGAACCACTAAAATCTGCATATTCTTTCCTAAGTAATGTCTTGGCAACTTCCTCCCTCTCCCCCATATATATTTAGATGATTATTATTGCCCATATGTGATACTTGATGGAGAACAGGACAAAAAATATATACTGAAAAAGGAGGAAAAAGACTTTCTTAGTAAAAAGTGCATGTAGAGATAGAACACTTCTGCAAGCCATTCTTTACAGTGTTACTGAAAAATGGGGGTGAGCTCACCCAAAAACATGTACTGGTAGGCTCAGATGGGTTGGCCAGCAAGGATGGCAACCATGTTTGTGGATCTGTGTATGTACAAGCAGCCCATACGTGGGACGAAGAAGCAGTTTCTGAATTTCTGAGGGGAAAATCTAGCCATTTTTGTGTGAAAATGGGATATTCTTTAAGAAAATTCATGGCAGCAGTTGTATTGAGCAGATCAGAATATGTTACAGCCAGAAGCTGACAAATGCTTTTGAGGACTTGTTGTGGAAATCTTCCAAGGTCAATGACCCACTGGATTACCATGCAGACATGGCCTTACCAAACCTTCTTAGACACAAGATAATGTGCCTGTCATTTAAAATGCTTAGTGTTGGCCAGTAATGCAGAACATAATTCAAGTTCATAACCTCTGACACTTTTTTTGGCTGTTTTCAGACCACTGGTTATCCAAGACTGTCCTCAGTTCTCCTTCCTACCACAGGGATCCCATTTTAATGAATGGAAATGGTGCTGATTAGTTGTAATAAAACTGATGGATAGAAAAAAAATGTAGGCAAGACGTGGTCTGAGAAAATGTAGATGCATGGCCTCAAAAACTTCTGGCCTGTGTTCGGCTTACTGATCCCCTGAAGATCCCCGGTTTTCCATTCACTGCCTGAAGAATGCCCTTATAAACAGCTGCAATAGTTGTGGATTAAAGCAGATGAGATGGATTGAGACATGTATTTGAGATGAATGGTCACTTGAGGCAGTGTGCTCTTTCATACCAGACTGTGCCTCCTTTGTGCAAAACCCACCAGATTATGGCCAGTCAGAACTAAGGTCAGCCAGCACTAAGGTAGTACCTACTTTCTTCCTGCATGGTTTCCCCCCAAATAAATGATGGTGTTGTGGAGGGATAAATTTTACAATATGATTTATCTATTTGTCTCTCTTGGGTGTTCTAACAGTAGGGGAAAATTGATCATGAATCTTTCCATATTTTAAGTGGAATTAGTTTTCATTTGCAATTCAGAAGAGTGTTTAACGGAAAAGATTTCTGTTTGTAAAGAGCCATTTTTTGGCTAAAAGAGAAGTTTCAGTTGGGGTCACTGGACAGTCCTCAAATAATAAATCATGATTCAGGGAATTAGGAATGGAGAATAAGTCTTCTTAGCATACAGTAGAACATGCCTGGAAATGATGTTCAAGACAGTCACCAAAATGGGCAAGTTATCTTTGTTGTAAGGACAATTGTCCTTATTCTAATTGAATTATAAAATGTTTTCTTTTTATGTAGTCTGTATTTTAATTCAGATACACAATCATTTATCTCCTAGAGAAGGGACTGAAATTCAAATCTTCCTTCTTTCCAGTGGAACATTGTCATGGTTTAACCCTGGTTGGCAGCTCAGACACACACAGCTATGAAGAACCAAAATTATCCTGGGCCGCATCTCATTGAAGATGATCCTACAGGTGCAGCATATATAAAATAATGAAAAAGAAAAAGTTAGAATTATTTGACTACTTCATGTAATTATAAAAAAGATTTAAGTCAAGGATTTGTAGCAAATTATATTTTGCTCATATTTATGGGTATTAGATAAATTGCTATAAATTAACTAATTCTTCTATTTCACCGTCATGGGGGAAAAAACCCCTATTTTATCATGCTGGACATCTTGGCAATTATTTAAACCTCTAAAGAATATTCACAGAGTTCACTCATAAAAATGTGAGCATTATTAAATGAATGCCCAGCTCCACCATTACAGAGATTAGCTCAGTGTTGTATCTTTACTGACAATTCTATTGTATCTTTTCACTCCAAAGATTTTATGAGTGAAGCTCCACTCTTGCCATGGTCTCACGCAGAGAGATCTCACTGTAGGACTACAGCTGCAACTCTAAAACTTCCACTTCTCTTGCTTAAGTCAGTTTAGCTGTTTAAAGAAATTTTGTTTATATGGCAACTGCAGGAAATCAGATATATATCGGCTGCTTCAAAAAGAGTTCTATTTTATTTTCTATCACTCTACAGGACCTGATTGATGACCAAAAGTCTTGGAATTCCAGCTACCTGGGGAAAACCAGGACTCAGTAGAGGATTTATAATAAAGAACAGCTAAAAAGTAAAATGACAGCAATCACTGTAAAGCCTGATAACTGGATCTCTAGTGTCCAACATAAATACTGGATTTAGGTGCTTTTTATGCATTTTACAGCAAGAGCCAGATGCTTGATATCTCATACGTGAGTTTATATAAATTATTTCCTTACTTGGCCAACTTTATGACATCAGTTCATCTAGAATTTATACTTTGCTTTAAAAGGTCACAATTACAAAAAAAACCCCAAACCCTGCAAACAAAATGTTGAGACCTAGCCTTCCTGTTCTTGGCAGTTTTAAATGTATGTTCTGTAAATATTTTGAATACTTACAGATTCTATGAAATGATGCAATCTTACTTCTAGGTATTAAGGCAAACCTAGAGAATACATGTGACAACAAGTAGCTAAATATTTCCCTCTGTGTATATAGGTGCATTTGAATAAGTTTTTTTGTCTCTCCAAATAATTTCTTATAAATGTGCGTAAATATAGGCACCTGCTTATATCATTCTGATGACAATGCATTCTTCAAACACTTACGATTTGTTACAAAACAAAACTCAAATCACACACAACAGATAGGAGCTGAAAGAGTTCGACAAGAATTTAGGCTTGTGTTCAGCTGAAGGGGAAAAGATAGTGCCCTTTGGCCAAGGTCACTGCAATGTGCAGTTGATTAGGATATAATAGGTGGAATGCCTAGATCAGCCAGGTGAGCCATGGATTAGCTGTACTCCCCTGTGCTGCTGACAACTTCTGTCGTTTCTTGCCTTTTATTTATATCTTCTGAGTATGGATATGTGGGGGCTACCAGTGGGGGGGAAAAAAAAAAAGGTAAAAGAAACTAATGGGCAAGGTTCTTAAAGCAAGCAAAGGCAGCCTTTCATCCTTAAAATGGTGTGTGGTTTGGGACTGCAAGAAGGATGATGCACTTACAGGGTATAAGAGTAATAAGAACTACTGCACTGACAAGGAAATGCATCAGTAAAATCTCTGTTGAAGTCAGTGGGAATTCTGTCACTGACTTTAGTGGGGCTGAGATGTCACCCCACAAATTGGATTCTTTCTGCCACTGAGTTCTAGGACACGTCTATGAGGAAAGCAGTGTTTCAGTCATGTGAGAATTTACTGTTCTGCCCCTGCATTTGGGTCATAACGCCATAGGAGTGGAAAGATCAGGATTTATTTCTCCTGGTAAAATATCAGTTTAGTATTGCTGCAACCAATAAGTACACTGGCTGAATAGACACCACACTTAAAATTAATGACCTTCTGCAATATATTATAAATGCCTTATTATTGAAGGTTGCTTGAAAAAGAAAGTGTTACTGAAATCTGGCATTGCTATGAAACTTTGGGAATCGGTAATTGCCAGAGGCTATAAATTAGCTTGATGTGCTGTACTGACCCTGTCATGCACTTAATGTAATGGTATCAGTTTAAATTACAAAAAGAGGGTGAACATTAAAATACTCAAATTGCATTAGCAGAGAAGAGAGAAATAACAGAACTGACATAGATCATTAGTGTTCCATAAAGTTGAAGAAAAATACAGCGGTCAATAACAATAAAAAGTTTTCTTGCAGCTTATTCATCTATCCAACTTTGCATAATTCTAGAGTTTTAAAAATAAGACACAATTGGAACTATTTTACAGTATTTTTCATACATAATATTTAATTACTATTAAAATGATTTATTAATATATATTAACATATTATTTATTAACAATTTCCTGCTGTTAACATGAACATGCACACTGTAGACTCCTATCACAGCACTTCACTGACAAATGTTCAGAGAAGGCTACTGTATCTCTGTATCAATGGAAGCAACTTTCAATTCCATCTAGAAATTTTAATGAGACAGATTCTGAGGACTTCTGCACAATTATTGAGGACTCTTGCTTTGTGGTTGTTATAGGGGTCTCAGCAAGTCTGTGTTCACCAAGCCCAGGTCTGATCCCTGCATTGGTGAAGTTCATTAGCCAGAAACAGAGGTGCAGCATGGTAGATGCAAGCACTTTCCAGCTGCACAACAGAGAAAATAGAAACTTCACTTATTTAACCATGGATTTTACGGACATTTGGATGCTATATGAAAGTCAGTAACCCTTTCAAATTTTTTTTCCCAAGCTGTTTTGCTCTAACTTATGTATGATCCTTGCAAACCTAAAACTGATTAATCATATCCATTATTAATACCTCACAGGAAGAGCAAGGACTTCTTGACTACCTTCCAGGTTTCTGGTGTAAATGATGTTTCAATCATTAATTATATCTTCCTAACATCTTAGAAGTCTATTTTTGCTACCTCCAAGAATCTTGGATAAGTGTTATTCAGGCATAAACAGGTGAATTCTCAGCCTACTCAAATCACTTCAGAATTTCTTTATCTAGGATAATCATTTTCGAAAGTGTCCCACAAACACCGGGTGCAGTTCTCATTTCTGAACTATTATTTTCCCTTTAAATAGAGCATCAGTCCCAATCAAGTTACTGGAAAGCCGTCGAAATTTATTTCACCTGAGTCTGTATCAGATGGAATGGTGATGCGATTACGTCTGACTGAAAGATGTGGATATATATGCCTTAAGATCTTTAACTATCCCAAATAAAATTGATGGGATGGATTACAGACTTCAGCACACCATAGCTAAAGTAAATTACACTGAAAGCTTGTACAGGTAGACTGGCTGTCACCTTGTCGTATTCTCAACAGGTGAAAATTAGGGACCTAGTTGAATCTGGTTATCCACATGGAATTTCTCTGGAAGTGTCTATCTTAGATACTGTTGCTGTTATTACTTAGCTTACAGGGATGCTCTTATCTCTGTATTTCTCTGACAATAGGAAATATTGGACCTATTTAGACGATAACTGACTTTGCAATGGCTTGAGTCCCAATATTCCCTTCTCTGCCATCTCCTTCTCACTAGTGTAGAGATGATCTGGATACAGAGTGGATAATGGCCAATTTAATAATGCCTGGCATGCTAAGGTCACAGCTCCTAACTGCAGACTGGAGACAGCAATCTCATATCCACCTTCTTTTGAGAAAAGGACATGTTTGCTATTTTTTCTTTATGGACTTGCCATAATATAAACAGGAGTTTTGTTAGTATTGGCAAAGACATGTACTGTGCGATTCCTTCAACATCCAAGGTTTCCAGAGGTGTAATTCAGAATCTAAAAATCATGAACTTACGTTAAAAAGAATTTTTTGTTTGCTTGGTTTTGTTCTGCTACTGTTTCAGCTGGTATAAACCAATAACAACAACAGCAACAAGAAGCAAACTGGGAATTATTTTGTATAACTCTATAAGCTCATATTTCATAATATGACATATATCCCACATATCTTTCATAAGAATTGGCAGAAATGCAAATGTTACTACAGCACTGCACAGGAAAAATAATACTATCCATATGGATTACATTTCACAGACTTATTGTTTTGTTTTGTAACCATTTCTTCTTTAAACATACCAAAATAATTTCTTTCACTCTCTCTCCTCAGTTTGGCTTAGCAATTCTTTCATATTTCCGGCTGCCTTCTTGTGTTGTGTGAACTCCTCCTTATATTTCTACTTCATCTACCACAATGTATTTGGCATTTTTTTTTGACAGATGGCAGCACTTCACTGCACTGGGGGGAGGAATATGAAAGACAACAGAACAAAAAGCAGCTGAAAACCACTTTGTATTAGGGTAAATGAATAGAGTTTTACCAACTATTCTCACAAGCACATGCTCCAAATCTTTGGACTGACAATATGCATTGGAAACTTTATCCAAATGGTATTTTTCATCTGATAGTACAAAGCTTCTGAAAATGGGGTTTTACAACACTGCCTCTCAGTCATACATCTTTCTTCTGAAAGGTTTTGAATCTAAGTTGAAATTGTTTGATGGCTTTGCATTATGTGTTGTCTGAATAAAACATACTTGATTCCTTGTGCACACTGGATGACCAGGTAAGCTGCACATTATCTATTTGGTCCCTTCAGTATTACTTTGCTTTTACAGCTCGAAGTGAGTGACAGCAACACGTGAGCTAAGTGTTCCAGGAGAGCAGAGACTGCATTTATAAATTGCTGACTACTGCATCGGTAGGAAAAGCCTCCCAGTGAAGAAATAATTACTCTGAAAGAAGAGTATTTCCAAGTCTTTGATACTGAAGACAAAAAAATAGGCAGTATGGAAAATGTTTCAGTGGAGTGAATACCTCCACATACATTTTCATAGTAATCCTTATGTGTTCATGCATGTATCTTATAAGCAGTCCCTTTTCTAAAGTTACTATGGTTTTAAAAAATAATTTCTTTCATGTTATTATGCATCAGGAAATCCACTCAGGAAACAATGAGTAGATAAAATCAGCACAACTAATTCTTGAGAGAGTGGTTAAATTATACAACTTGCAAAAAACTACATTTTTCCTGGTGTTCGCTTGAAGGACGCAAATCACTATTTTTCTACTTAAATTAAGAAACTATCTTTTTATATCATAACTTTAGAAATAATATTTTTACTCTGATAGATAAATTTACTTTAAATTATTGACTTGAGTGTGACGTTAAAATATCTAGAATCCTTCCTTAGCAGCTCAGACTAATGCCTTTAAGGTATTCTGCAACTGATCACAGTTTTGTGTATTTTATTACAGGCAAGAGTTTTCTGAAAATTCATAGTTTTATTATAAAGACACTATTTAAGTAGTAAACCAAATTAGATTCCATTAAAACAAAAATATTTCTATCAGAACCAAAGACTGAGAAGGAAAACATTTCATCTGTTTCCTCATTCACCTGAAGCAAAATTAGCAGATACTAAACTGAAACTAGCAACATTCACATTTCCAGAGAGGGTTGAAGTTTTCTACATTTCAAAGCAAATGGAAGAAAACTTTTAACTGCCTTTTTCTCCTAAAAAACAGTTAAAGCTAAGACCATCCAAGTAGAAATAAAGACTGTGAGTTGCACTTATAGCTGATGGTCTCCTGGAAGAAGACATCTCTCTTGTCAAGATGAAATACTGCTACTCTAAAAACTTATAGAGTTTAGCTGGATTTAGGACTAGGCCCTAGAGTTTTTAAGATCATAATTAGGGGTAAGGAGCTACTGTTTTCTTGGATCATATTTTATTTTCCTAGAGGATTTTTTGGAAATGGTCTTAAAATTTGAGTACCTTTACATATATGTGAGAAATAAGCACCTGGAATCAATGTATGTAACTTGAATTCTAAAGAAAATACATTTTCATCTATGGAATGGCTATTTTTGCCCTGTCTGAATGAATGGGAAATTGTAGAGTAATTTTGAATTAATTTATCTCAATCTCTTAACAAGAAAGAGACAAACTATAATCAATGTTCATGGGCTTTTTTTTTCTTGTAAGCTCATGTTATGATGAGATTTTTATGTCTTTTGCCATGACTTAAAAATCTCACATACTTATGGTTCCTTTTTATTCATTGGCATAATTAAGTATTAGTTTTCTTAACTATTTCACCTTTTTCTTTTACACTGTGGTAGTATCTAGCAGGCCAGAGTCAGATCACAGTTCTGACATAAGAAATAAAATATGCACATTTATTGAGATGGTTAAACCACACAAAAACTATATTCTTTAATAGGAAATCCAAGAAGCAGAGGAAGAAAGTGCAGGGCACAGAGGTGTGAATTAAATTGCTCAAATTCAGACTGAAACGGTAATAAAGATTAGAATAGGTCCACTGTCTCCCAGTTCACAGTTCAGAGTCACTGGGATATCACTTCTCATCTATGGCCATGTTTTTTCATGTATTTCTGTCAAGTCAATTCAAGGTGTCTACATGTAACATGAGAATACTGCTTTTAACCCCTGGAGTTACCTCTGAAATCATGAAGTAACAAAACCAAGTACCTTCAATTGTTTTTTTACACCAGAGTGATGTGCCGGTAAAATAGAGTGGACTCAAGGAATTCTATATCATTTAATTAATTGCCACTTACCAAAATGGTTAATCACTGATTTGGGTACTGAGAAACAAAGAGAATAAATGAAATGCACACCTAGGGAAAAGTTGTTTTGTGTTCTTAACTTCATTTCACGTGCCTCTCCTTGTCACCTTGCTCATCTCCGGTCCCATTGTTTGAACCACAGTTTACAGTCAGGCTCCTTGGTAATGCAGTAGGCAGTGCAGAGACTGGAGTCAGCACCTCCTGCTGCTCCTTACTTCTCACTGCCCTGCACCTCCTTTCTTGCTTGTTTTGTCTGCTCTGAGCCGCAGTCCCTCAGGTTGTCCCTGTCCTGGTGTGGGTTGCCTGAAGCCACAGACCCTTAGAGATGTACCACCTCTACCATGGAGGTCCTCTTTCCAAGGGTGTCTCCTGCTGTGTGCCCAACAATACCCCTTTCCACATGCCTCCTCCCATATTTTCCTCTGTGTGTCCTCACATGATGTGCCCGATGTCTCCATTTGTCTCTACATCATGTGGCTAAGAAGCTATTCTTTGGAATAAAAAAATACATATCTATGGCAACAATAGAGCATTTTAATAATGAAGCTTTTAACGAGAGAATGACAAGTGAAATTTGTGTATTACAACAATCGTTGTGGGTTCTAAATAATCGCAGGTCCCTGTGGCACTGAATTACAAGCCATGTTCATCAATAATTACCACTTTACTCCAGATTTTTAGATTAAAAATTTTGCTTCATGAGTTTTCGATGCTGGGCAATCTGACTGAGGTTTGTGATGTTTCCCAGGCTGCAGCAGAGGATTGCAGGGATGAATTGCATCGATCCAATACACTCACTGACTTTCTGCTCCTCCAGCATCATGCACGAACCCTTCAGGGCTTGGCATGTGTCCTGCTCCCAACATGCAAGCCTGGTAGATGTCCTGACATGAAAACTTGTCATTTTCCCTCCAAAAGTAAGGCAGTAAGTCTTGGTAACATCCATTTTGGCTTTTGGTTTGTTTTTTTTTCTGTGTGTAAGGGGGGTTTTTTTTTTTTTTTTTTTTTTTTCTTTGGTTTGTTTACATGCTTCTGATGTGTTGCAACACTACCTTTCAGGAGATTATGTGTAGCATGAGGGACTCCTAGAATTTGCAAGAAAAAGCTTTTGTTTAGAGCACTCTCTTTTCTTTCTTTAAGAAGAACATCTTTCCTATATTTCTGTCTTGAAGCAAAGTAGATTATAGCCAGACAGGTACTTAGAAAAAGAATTGATTTTATTTCTATGTTGCATTGATTATTCCCACGTATACCACCATTAGTCATACCCAGGAATTTCCTTGCTGGGAAATGGCGGGACAGATTGGTTTAGAACTGCTCTGCAGCTGTTCTAAATTACACTGGGATAAGACTGTGATCCCATCCAGTTTTTAGATGTCTGAAAGTTTAACTTCTAGCAGGAGAATATACCCAAACTAGCTTCAGTTCCCTGATGAAATGGTTTACTCTTTGGAGGATATAAGAATTAGGAACTTACAAGGACAATTACCATAAAATCAAACCCCTGAAAACAGAAAGAGAAAACAAAGCAGTGTAAAGAGAATTAGGCTGGCAGGAAACTTCAAAAAGTGCATGATATGAAATGGTATCAAACCAAAAGATCAACAGATGTCTTCAGCATGAAGACTAGAAGTGTTTTCTAGCCTTTATTTATTTCAGGGGCTCAGTACCAAGAGGTGCAAGTTTCCATCTGGTAATAGAATTCCACAAATAATTTAAGATGAAAGGCATAATATGTATTTAATGATACCTTCACGTTGCTGATCAAAGCATTTTTTTCTGAACAATTTTTTTGTCATGGTATTATTTTTCTTCCTTTACCTGTTTTTTCAGTCCTTCTACCCTTTCCCATCTAACATGTCATATAACTTCACTAACATTTTTCCTATACCATTACAAAGACAGTATGTGGGTACTGAAAACAGTCATTCTTCAATGATTCTGTCCTTCAGCTTGTTTTCATTTATCCTGTCCTCTCCTCCCTTTGTGCACCACATATTTTAGAACTGGAAAGAAGCTATATGTCCCCCATTTGGTGTATATGTTTAATGTTTCTTTTTCTTATCCTAATTCTGTTCAAATTAGATATTATTTTATGAATGAACACACACACACGGTGTGTATGTTCCTTACCTAAATAATTATGTCACTTCTCAGCTTGACAGCATGGCACAGGTAGCAGTTGTGGCACAATAACATCTGGGGACCCTTCTCCTGTCTATGGGGGAACCACAGAATGCAAACAGACATGGACTAGATAAGAAAAGAATTACAAAGTTTAGAGGACCTTGGTAAGACCCTTCACTCCTCCAAGTCTCCATTTTCCCTGGCAGCCGCTGCTTTGTTTATCTAAAGTTTCAGGCACAGTTATCTCACAGGGCTTTAAGCTCTGCTGTCGTGCTAATATGCCAATTATTTAAGAGCAGTACTGAGAGATTTAATAGAAAATTTAACAGAATTTTGGAAAATGTCTGTTTCATCATAGGCACTCTACAAGACACCATGTGTATCTCTGTCTGGCAAGATATCAAATCTTATGATATTATGTCAATTACAGAAAGTTAGAAACCCACAGAATTTGGTGAGACTTTTATCAGGTATATTAATCTGAGATGAGGCAGTGTGTGCCCACTGCAAATACTTCATGACTTCATATTCAAGTGTTGGCTTGCCAGTAAACACAGCAGGAGGGGAAAAAGTGGTTCTGTGTCCTGCTATATGAGCACTCAGTTTCTGTGTTTTACTCCTTTATTAGCCTCCAATTCATAAGTGAATTTAGAATGGTTTAGCAATGCTATTGGCGAGTGCTTCAGCTCCAGTAGCTTTTACATTCAGTGTTGAAAATATCAATCATTTGACATTTGTTTTCCCAAAATGTGGTCTTTGACAGAAGCTAATATCCTGTGGTTGCTCAGCTCACTACTCTGATATTTTGACTGTTTCTCCTATTTTTATTCACATTCGTGATTCAATGTGAAAGAGGTTAAATACCATTTTCTTGCATGCTACTTGGAATTATGTCCTTTCCCTTGCTTACATGGATTTTGTGTGAATTAGTACTACTGCTAATTACTCTGCACAGACAGCTGCAGCAGAAGTAACTAAATTAATAGTCTGTTGGAGTAGCCCCTCTGTCATATACCTTGGAGAGCCCACAGGACAATGACAGGATAACAGTCTCCTGTTGCTGGATAATGGTCTCCTGTTGCTATGCAAATGCGAAGTTAAAACAAATGTGAATGATGAAATTTTGTAAAGTAAACAAAGAACTGAGCCTGCCTCTGGTAAATATTTCATCAAATACCATTTCTGTTTCCTAAACTAGTGAAAGGACCTCTTTCTAAGGCAATATCATGTTTTTGATGAGAAGAGAAATATAGCTCTAATATTTAACATGCCTAGTGAGATGTTAGAACTGTTACCCTTTTTAGAGCTTACATGACAAATAGCTCATTTCACCCTTTGATTTCAAGATCAGCCACTCTCTAGAATGTAATGCTCCTTACAGCTCAGTTACCTCTTTTTTAGTCTTGCTTTTGATGTCTTGTCATGTTCCTGTACAATTCTCCCTCATTGTGCAACAGCTTTCTAGTTAGTGTTTGTTGTTTAGCATGTTATCCTTATCTACTTTTCACCTACACAATGTCTTTTTTAAAAATCAATTTATACTATGGAAATAGAGCCTATTCTTCAGCTTTCTTACTCTGGGAACAGAATGGGAGTAAAATAAAAAAAAAATAAAAATTAAGGAAAAAAAAAAAAAAGGACTTTCCACTGGTTGTGGCTTCTTGACCTTATCTATTCCCAGCTTCATGACAGATCAGTGCAGCCAACATTCTTGTCCACCTTGGCCTTGCTGGCAGTGGTTCTTCAGAAGCAAGATGGTCATGATCAGTCTGAAGGTTGGCAGCCTCACCAGAGCAACTGACTTCTCTAAACTTCACTGTGCCCTTGCTGAATCTTGATTAACTTAGTGCGTAGCAGCTGGAGGAAATTTGTGCCTCATCTCAACCCTTCTCATGCCAATCTCAGCCAAAGAGGTGCTTCAGCGTCAGACCGCATTATGTTCCTTTGAACTAATTTTATTAAACTGATGCGTGATGTAGGCAGGGAGAGGGGATATGGACAAGGGTTTGGAGAAAAAGTGCTTCAAAACCTATGGATTTTACACAACATAAACAGAATAAGCCTGATTTTAAATTAAGGGAGCTGCACATTTACAAAATATCATTCTGCATAAGAGAAGATGCACCATTTAATGTGAAGGAATGCCATATGGTCCCCAATTAGAAAGAAATCAAAGAAAGGGTTTAGATAGACTGCCCTTTCTAATCATTAATCCTATTTGCTCTTTTCTTTTGCTTAGTACTACAATCTTTTGAAGATCAAGGCCAAAACAGTAAAGGTTTCAGGATACTTAGCTAGTTAGGACTAACTAGATGACTATGTTTGCAGCCTGAAAGAGCTATCACAGCCCATGATCTGCCAAGATTTCTCTCTTTGGTAGAAGAAAATTAATCCAGTATGTTCACTGCTTGCAGCTGGTTCAGAAATAACATCAGAGCAGGCTAGACTCTCGAGTACACAATTATTTAGAGCTTAAAAGGCCAAAACACCCAAGTGGCTACTGGTAGCCAATGGAGATCGTATGGCAAAAGTGCATTGACCTTCACAAAGGCACAATGCTTTCTTAGAAGAGCAGCAAGGTTTGAGGCACCCAAATTTTGCACTAACTTCATTTTCCGGATGGATTTAAATCATGCAGAGATTGTGAGTAATCTAACCTTGTGAAGGCAAACTCCACAGCCAGAGCATGGGTACAATCACAAGGGTGCATGAATTTTTAAATTACATGGATGATATTAAAATGAATCAGAACAATTTGCACTGTATAATTGTAACCTGGATATAGAAAAAAATCTCCCCATTTAAACCATAACACAAAAAAGGCAAACACACATCTGTTCCTTGATCAGAAAATAATTTACTTGCCTGATTCACTGGTTAATTTTCCTTCCAGCCATCTTTGCATCTTTCGCTTGTGAACTAAGGTTCAGTCACAAGTTTCTATCTATGCACTGACCTCTTCCAATGCCTTGATTTTTGTTATGTGAATGAAGGAGAGAAGGAAAAGAAGAGAGAAAAGTACGTTGGCTACCTGACATAAGGACAGATAATCAAGAATTCAGGTAAGGAAATTACCTACAGCACTCTGTTCTCAAATTCTACAATCTCCATGTAAGGTCCAGCTACGAAGATCAGTTTTACAGTGTCTCTGTTTTTCCTGTTTCCTCTGTAGATTCAGTAACCATTCACATTACCAATGGCATAAACAGCACCTAGGGAGGGTTAAGGCAAAACACAGATAACCAGTTGTCAAAAGAAAGGTTAGGGAAAATGGAGAGATGTGATAACTTTGGGCAGTCTTATTTGCCTGAAACATATCTAGCAGCAGTTCCTGATTACTTCAAGTTTCTCCCTTTGTTGCAATATTCAAATTTTTTTTTGGCTACGGCTTTTTTGTCTGCAAATATTTTTCTATTTCAGTAAAACACTGGGCTCAGAGCTTATTTGGTGAGCATGAGAATTTCTGGGATCCGTAAAAATTGTAGGTAAATATACTAAATATACAACTTCACTAAAGTTGAAGAGAAAATTACTTTAAATTCATATATATTTATTTTGTACTGAAACACATGCTGAAAGATTATGAAGTTCTGTCAGCAGGACATATTTGGATGAGTCACTACCCTGTATTTTCTGAATGGCACAAACTCAAAGGAAGTTACTTAAAATAAAAAAGAAATAATTGATACAGAAAGTTGTAACTTAATTGTGTTCACTCTCTTGAAAGGCTCAGCATGGGTATCAAGCAACAGAAACAAAACAGCTGCGAACAAAATGAGTTTTACAAAGACCTTTAACTCCTAGTTCCCATCATTCTTTTAAATAACAATCTAATCAAAAAGCTGGTAAAATGTAAAGGCTTCTTCTGTTGCTTTTTATAATGTTGACCTAGGCTATTTCCTGAACATTAATTGGAACATAATTTTATTAAAACATGAATTTATATTACATCAATCTGTAAATCTGTTAATATATGATAAACTTTAATCTCTTTTTCTTGATTGTTAATTGGAAGGTCAATAAAGAGCTTCTTTTTATAGCAAATATGTCACAGAAAAACCCCCTCAGGGTTGGAAAAATCTCTGTAGGGAATGACTGTTCCTATCACTCCTGATGCTCATCTTCAGCCTGTTCTTGTAGACTTCCAAAGTCGAAAGCAAAGACGTGTACTCTGTCACGGGGGTCAGTTTGTCACGGGGGTCAATTGTCCAGGGGGTCAGTTATCATCCTTCCGTTAGAGTGTTTCCAATATATGGCCTGAGTTTTCTGATTTTAATTTAAACCAAATGTTTCTGCCTTTTTTATTCATGTGTAATGTGGTTCAAGCTGGTCTTTTATTTTCCTCATATTCTTCCCTGAGACTACTTTATTATTTCCCCAATATTTATCTGACCAAGCCCACAGTGATTCTCACTGCTGCTTTGCAGAGTGGCTCACTTGGTTTGCATCCTTTTTGAGGAGTACTGCCGCAAAGTGGAGACAACACTTCAGATAAGTAGAGTCAAAAGATTGCCTCACATTTCTCAGCATTATTCTTGGTTTTTGTCCCATTACCTCCTCCTATTTTTTTTTAAATCAAGGCTTACTTTCAACTCACAGTCCTCCATATCTCGATTATCTTCTTTATAACTGGTAACTGTCTTTTTCTGGGTGTATGTGTCCTACTGCTTGTTTTTGTCTAACCATGGTATTTTCTGCTTGTTCTTATTGAATTACATCCTACTTTTTCAGATCATTGCTCCAGCTTGTGAGGATTTTTTTTAAGTTCTTATCCTGACTTTTAATGTACAGGCCATAATTTCTGCATCATCTCCAGACTAGTAGGCCTTTTGACACCGCCCTCCAGTCTGGAGCATACGGTGAAGCTTGCCAGACTCAGGACAGGTCTTGAGTCCCTTGCAAACATCAAAACTGCATTCAGTACACTCTTCCACTTTGATAATGAATAGGTATAACTTCCTTCAATATGTTAATTCAACCAATTTTTCATTTATCCACTTAGAGCTGAAAAAATCCTGTATATGAACTGTACTAACTTATTATCTCCTTTAGATATGCTGACTCTCAGGTCTTCTTTGAGGGAAAGAATAAAAAAAGGGTAATATGAGAGTAGAGCTGTTCAGTAACTGAGGAAAGACTAGAGAAAACTAAAAGACTGGATGCTCAGCGGTTCTCCAGCAGGACATGGGAAAGATCTTATGATAGGAAATGGGGCAAAGTTGATAAATTTAAGCATAAGTTAAGAAAGTTCATAATTGTTATCAGTAAAGGGATTTAAATGCTACATCTCTCACACGCAACAAAATTTTCTTTTACCTACTAGATGGGAAGAAATATAATTTGCAACCCCTTTCATACACATATATTTGTAATACTTATATAGTACATATAATAAGTATTTAAATCTTTATAAGTAATAACTCTTCAACAGAAGCAGGCCTCATGCTTAGAAACAGAAGGCCCAATGTCTTACATAGCTCTTTACTTTTGTGCTTAAATCTCTGTGCATACTTCAGTCAATTTGTTTAATTTGTACAGGATTTCTTGTCCTCATCATGAGATGCTTAAGGAACACAGAATAGGATGACAAACAAAAGTCCCTTTGCTACAGAGGGAGTAGACTGATCATTATTCTGCAGTACAGAAAAGAAGTTTAAAGGCTCTTTGGAAATGTGTAAACTGTTAGACCAAACAGAACTCAAATTCTCTTTAAGTAAACACAGTGAGATCCCATAAAACAAAAGAATTTTTTAGTTTCAAACAACTACTATTAAAATGTAATATTTATGACCATAATTCTATTTTGAATGGCCTTGACATAAACTGCTTATCATAAACTCTGCAGTCCACCTTCTGCAAAGGTGATCAGTCTTGTGGGGTAATTAGTAGCTAATATTGTAGCTGCCAGATCCAGAATTTGGAAACACTGGAAACCAGAAGCACATCCATTGCTTAAAATACAGTGTTTTGTGTTAGCATGGTCAACACAGGAGCCCAGTTTTCAACCTGACTGTAATCCCCCTGAAATCAGCAGAAACACACACAGGTTCCTGTCAAACATATGTTGAGGTGTTTTGTCATAGTGGTCACAAACCACTAAATATCACAGAACACTAGGAAAAAATGATGGAAATGAGACTTAAATATGAAAAATTAGCTGTGAATGCCTAACTAAATGCCACTGTGCATGTTTCTTCTTTTATCAGTACTGGTCCTGGGAGCCTGCACTGAATTAGATCGAAGAAACTTATCTTGGGGAAGTGTTATGAGTCAACAGCCTATTCTTATCCAAGGTTTGTTTTGCTCTGGTTTAATTTTTAGCAAGGATTTATACATTCTTTTCATATATCTGTGCAACCTTATTGGTATCATGCACTGCAGTGAGAGTGCATACATACACAGACAGAACCAAAAATTTTGGCAAAAATACAATCTGTCCACAGCGCATAGAGCTGTGCACAGTATTTGAGTGGGTTGTGGCAGCCATATAGCCGTTACTTAATTATGATAGGGCATCATGTTGATGTGGTGACTGTGCTGCTTCCAATTTTGGAAGTAGTTCAGAGGCCTCTACATCTGTGTCTGCATCTGCAAGACCATGTAGCTTGTTGCTGATATAGCTTTGATTTGCTAAAAAAAAAAAGCAAAGTAGGGAAACTTCTGGTCATTCATCTTCAAAATTAATTTTTAAGGCTCTTCATTTTGTCCTCGTGTTTGGAGTCTGTGAAGAAAGCAAGATGGCGTAAGATGAAGGAAAATATTGCTTGCATATTGCAATTCCTTTGAGATGCAAGATGCACTCAAAATTTCTTCTTGATTATATATCCACAAAATTTTACTCTTAGAAAAAATTAAGAAGATATAGGAGGCAGAAGTAAAGCAGGCTATCCACATGAATCCACATGTATTCATGAATTTTTCAGCCTAGAGAATGTAATCAGCAGACAGGATATGCTCAAAGATTTTATCAATCTCTCTCATTTATATAGCAATTGAGATATAATTAGAAATAAAAAGGTGTCTTTTTTATTTACCACAGGCAACAAATGAGCTCTGTTTCTAGATCACTATGGACTATGTAAAGCCTCAGGGCAGTTCTCAAAACCAGATACCAGATTTCTCAAACTTCTGCTAACAAAAACATTCCTGTCTGAAAATTAAATTCACTGAATATGCAGTTATTTATCTTTGTTCTTTTTCTTTCAGAAATACTGCTAAATTTTCTTCTTTCAAGGCTTTTAGCCTTATCATCTTTTCACTAAATACTGTGTTTTAAGGTTACAATCTTATCTAGGAGAAGCAGTCTTAATTAAGAGAATTATTTCTTTCATGTTCTATTTAGCCACGTATGAATTACACAGACGCCACTGGAAAAAAGTCCTCCACAAATCCTTGAGAAACCTTGATGCCATAAAAATCTCTAAAAAGCAAGTAAATGAAATATCTCATTCAGAAATCTCACATCATGATAATCTGTAAGGCTATTCATTAATTAAAAATTAAAATAACAACCTGTTGGTAAGACCCCAGTTACTGGGTGACTAAATCAGTACTTTTCCAAAGCTTTAAAAGTCACAAATCTCCTTCTCTGTTTTAAGTATTTGTGCATTTTCCTCATGAGCCACAGAAACAGTTCAGGTTTACTTTTCCAAAGCTTTAAAAGTCACAAATCTCCTTCTCTGTTTTAAGTATTTGTGCATTTTCCTCATGAGCCACAGAAACAGTTCAGGTTAGGCAGCTCTTTTCCACCATGCACAGAAACTCAGGAAGACTTTTTTCACTGCACTCTTTAGGTCTCAAAACTATACAGGCAAACCTCCCCATATCCTGCCTCCATTATCTGGAGGAAGCAGTACATTTCACACGCTGTCTCTGAACTGATATTCTTCTTTTTTAAAGGGAGGGCAGCAAGACATACTTTTGGCATTCACTATATTCTTACACTCCCTGACACCTAATGGCTACTGTGTTGCGGTAAAACTGTAGTCTTTCCTGGGAGGTTGGTTGCATACACTTATTTTCTTCTAGCAAGAAAACCTCATCCACTTGGCACAAGAGGGGCAGTTCTGAGTCAAGCAAACTATTGCAAATTATGATGTGTTTTCATTGTAAATGCTTTCTCTGCCTCTCAAATGTTCATATGTTTAGAAGAGATGCCATGAAAAATAAAAGCAGTTGTTTAAACTTTTCTGCAGTAGCAATTGTGTGGTTCTTTTTTTTTTTTCCTTCCTTTTCTCTTCCTTATCAGCTTAGCTGTGACTTAAGCTGTAAAGGACTACTTTCTATGAAGTTGAACTGGAAACTTGTGAGATTTGCTGATGTATGGCCTCATTTGACCAGCCTGGTATGCCTCCAGAGAGTGGAAAGTATGAGAGGAAAACCCAAGGAACTGTGGACTTCCCCTCTTACAGAGAGGACATTTTTCAGGTAAGATAAATTTTCCTATATTGCCCAATAAATCATAAGAAATGAAACTCGGTGGTTTTATTTCTGGAACTATTTGTAAATCAGTTATTTTAACTATTCAACCAGCTCTGCTGACTATTTAGTTTCCTGATACTGCCATACCCTGAGGAAATTACAGGATACTGACCCAGTTTATACAGATGAAGTTAATTAATTCAAATACAACTCAGACAGGATAGTTGTACATGTCTGCCAAATAAATCTTAACCAACTACGTTTCCAGCCCCTCCCTCCATAAACCCTACTCCCCATCCCTCTTTACTTCAGACTGGAAAATAAGTTTTCCTGTCCATTATTTATTTTCTGTGGCTCAGCAAGCCTACATTTGGTATCCCACCCCAAAAAGAAATCCATTCAAACATTAACAATAGATCACACCAGTTCTCAGTCTGCAGCAAGGGCAAGACTGAAAATAGAGAAGCTGGGGATTACAATGTCCCCCAGAGTTTTAAAGAAAAGAAAAAAATTAAGAAAAATAAATAGAAGAAAGTCATATTCCTCTTTGATTAAAACACACTGAAGCTGCCTTGAACCAGGCTCCAAAAAATACGGCCTTGTCTTTCCCACTTTGCTAGGGCTCCCAAGATCTCTTCCCTGTGCATGTTAACTCACTGCAGTTCCCAGCTTCAACAGGGCACTTCTTGCTAAGGCAGAGCAATGGCTGTGGGACATGTAAGTGCCCTCCTCTCAGTGTTCCTCCTTTCCAAGGTTTTGTCCTTCACCATATGACCAGGGACCTCTCTTCTCACCCTCTTTTAACCCACCTGGGTAACTCCAGATTACTTAATCCATTCAAACAAACATGTCAGAAATAGTGAATTGCTCTGTGCTCTGTGAGGTGTTTTTTTTGTTTAAGACCAGATTCAGATGCATTCTCCAGTTTATTACAAATGAGTTTCTGTTACTCTTGGCTGGCATAAAATTATTTTCCTTCATAGTGATAATACACTCAGAGGGTTAGGCTCTCTTGGCTGAAAAGAAGTAGTGTTTTGGGATTGCCTTTTACTGAGAACTTTAAGTAGCTGTCCTGTTGTAAAGTTCTAGTACAAATGCTCAGGTCTCATATCTACCCATCCAAACAAGATAACTTCAGAAGAGGAATAAGGCTAGCTTTAAATAGTAGGATGAGAACCACCAGTGCACTATTCACAGTTAGGTTTTACATTAAAACAAATAAGACCAGTTATCTGTCTTGAAATAAAATCACACATTTATTTTTGTCACAAGTGAGATCATAATTTTAGTTTGGGTATGGGCAGAATTTGGTTTCCTCATTAAAAAGGAAGATTTGATAAATTCCACAGCAGCACTTAGAGAAATCAAATAAAAACTACTCTTTTCTTTTTTTTAAACCAGGCTTTTATATGCTAAAATATAACAGTGTTTTATAAAGTAGGAGTCCGTTAACATACTCACCCTAAGGTCTCTGTTCTAGGAATATTCTTGAATAAGATGAGGCTAATCAAGCTAATTACAGTGAACTAAGTATAATTTTCTTTTCATATTAGGATAAGTGATCACAAAAATTAACCTATGTGGACTTCACAGCAAAGGCTTGTGATTAAGAAGCTCGTCTTGAAGTGATTAACTTGTATTTGTAAATAAATATTTTAATTCATAGATGATTTTATTTATTAACAAACCTGTTAAACTAGAGTTGCTTAAAGGGCACTTGAAAGTAAGAAGACTGGACAAAGGACTTTTAAAAGGTTTTAGATTTACATTTTATTGTTTTTAACAGTTGGCATCACAAGCAAACTAAACTGTACCCTTTTTAACAAAACAACTTGATTCTAAAAATAAAAACACTCCAAAGATTATAGACTGTTGAAAGCTTATATATCCATTTACTCTCTGTGCCATAAAACCAGCTAACTTGATGATTATCTTGACAGGGAAAACTGCTTAGGTTTGACAGTTAATAATAAAATGGTAATGGGAGCCAAAAGGTATGCTTATGCAGGAACTGATGTTAGGACTTCCAAATTTTGCAAGTGCAAGGTCCTGCATCTGGGTCAGGGCAACCCCTAGTATCAGCACAGATGGGAGAATGGTGAGATTGAGAGCAGCCCTGCTGAGAAGGACTGAGATGTGCCAGTGGATGAAAAGCTGGATATGAGCCAGTAATGTGCTCAGAATACCAGTTGTATCCTGGGCTTCATCAAAGAGGAGTGACCAGCAGATCAAGGGAGGTGACTCTGCCCCTCACTCTGCCCTCATGAGAATGCTGCATCCAGCTCTGAGGTCCTCAGCACAGGAAAGACATGGACTTGTTGGAAAGAGTCCAGAGAGGAGCCATGAAGACAATCAGAGGGCTGGAGCACCTCTCCTATGAAAGCTGAGAGAGCTGGGGCTATTCAGCCTGGAGAAGAGAAGGTTCTGAGAAGACCTTCCAGCAGCCTTCCAGCAGCTAAAAGTAGCCTACAAGAAACATAGGGGCAAACGTTTTAGTAGGGCCTGTAGCAATAGGGTAAGGAGTAATGGTTCTAAACTAACAGAAGTAGATTCAGACTAGATATGAGAAAGAAATTTTTACAATGAGGATGGTGAAACACAAGAATGGGTTGCCCAGAGAGGCAGTAGATACCGCATCCTGGAATATATTCAAGGCCACATTGGACAGGACTCTGAGCAATGTGATCTAGTGGGGGGTGTCCCTGCTCATAGCAGAGGGGTTGGATTAGATAACCTTTGAAGGTTCCTCCCAGCCCAAACTATTCTATGATTCCATGGAATTTTGTCCAGAGCTGTACAACACATGACATTATAATCTGAGAAAAATTAATGTATGCACATTTATGTATGTATTTCTGCTCCTAAATTGTCTCTTATTTTTAGTACAAGGCAATGTATGTTCCAGATGTTGATGCTATTTCCCTGTTCTTCAAATGCCATCCCAAAACTGGCCATTAGGCTTACACAAGGTCAGCAACATTAGGCAGGAGGATGCTCTGAGATCAGACATGTCTCAGAGTGCCTGTACCTTGCCATCTGTCTGGGTCCATCTGCTGCCTCTAAATTGCAAACTTGTTAGAATGGGAATGTGACTCTTATTCTGTGGTTGCAAATTTCTTTTCCTCAGCCTTGCCTGGACTGCAAGCACAAAAGTAATATTAATGACAATAATAAAAAGTGAAATGTTGCTGCTGTGTGTCCACAAGTATTCATGTATTTTTTTAATCTTCCTAAGGGGAGAGAGAGCACATATTTTAGCAAGTGAAGTCAACTAATCTTCTGTTTTCACAGAACAGTCATTCTTCTTGTGATACACCTGGAAACTAGCCCATGGCTCCCACTAATATGGGGAACCACTTAGCTAATTCCCCAGTGAAACGGGTTGCTGGAGTGCTTCATGCTTTATCAAAACCAATTTTGGCTTCAGTGTGCTCTCCATAACAAACACTGGCTGTCTGCTGGGAGAGGTGCTGCCCCTCCTGTTCCAGTGGGCAGTTACCCTGGGGACAAGTTAGGGAGCAGAAGAGATGGAGGCGAAAGGAGGTGAGTTCTGGTGTGAGTGGTGGACATGGCAGTGGACACAGAGGCTTCAAAGTGATAGCTGTAAATTGATTTCACTCAAGGCAATAAAATGATGACAGTTGATATCCACGGGGATTTCTCTTTTTGGCTGAATTTTGGTCTCAAATAAAGGATAATGCAGAACAATGATGGAACCGTGCTGTGTGTAACTAAGGAAGATTTTTCTTTCCCTGCAAGATCTATGCAGTGTCAGAGGCTTTGCATCGCTTTACAGTTATGCTCTTAACACCTCTAAACTTTAGTATAAATTTATTTGCACATGTTTTATACTATACTTACATAAACATAATCATGTCTGTAAAAATGCAAAAATGAAAGGTTTGTTACACATGCTTTGATAATTAGAACACTTTTATTGTAAATTTGCCTTCATTTTTCATCACTGATCAATGTGTGTAGCAAAGGCAGGTCACTAGAGAGGGGAAGATTACACTGTAAATCAACAAGCCTTTTCCTCTCTTCACTCTGTAGTTTTCCTCAGTATTGATACTTTCAGTCTCATCAAACCATACACAATTCTTGGCAGGTCTGTGCCTGCTTCCTATGGGGACTTGCAGCCTAAACACAGTTGGGAGGAGACTTTACCAACCATGAATACTGTGTTAGGAAGAAATCAAGGGCTAAGTTTCTGTTTGATTTGCAAGTGTATTTTACACCAGAAGAAGCTGCAATTACTCTCCAATCTCTGTAGGTGGGAAGATTGCAAGTGCATTTCCTTGCCTGAGAAACGATCATGCCAGTCCATTCAGGGGAAAGAACTTTACAGTCTATAACTCTTAAAACTATCTGCCACGATCTCAGCTTTTGACTGTGGATATTTTCAGAAGGTTATGGAGTGAAGTTTGTTGATGAAAGTTAGTAAATAATTCCAAGTAATGCTGGGTGAAGAGCTGTCAGGTACCGCCAGCAAGAAGAAAAGATTGAGATGAATTTAATTAATTTCTAGTGCAGATGAATGTCAATCCAGGTTCTCAAACTATAAAACCCCTCTGTTTGTAACTCTGCCAAATAGATACAGATGAGTGAAAAAAAAAAATACTGTCGATACAGCAAATCTCACAGAGCACAAAGTGCAGACTTATTCTTGGGAGAAGAGAAGAATCTCTATTATTTCATAATTTTTTTTCTTTTTTTTTAGCAGGTCACTTTTCTCACACTGATTTTAGTGTTCTCAAATGCACTGACATGCACAACTTGAAACTAAACTGAAGGAAAGGAGAATGACTATGTAACAAAAAGTAGAAGCCCACCTATTAACTCATCCCTGCTGGGCTGCTAGATTGGGAAAGAAATCCCCACAGCAAGAGCTGTCTCATTAAATCCAACTGGCCACAAGAGAGACTGCTGAATCCCTTTCCCTCCACATAAATCCCTCTTTGCCTGAAATGTTGATGGTTAACTGAAATCCATGCATTCCCTGTTGCAGGTCCAGGTTTGTCTGGCTCCCTAGGGAAGTTCCTAGATTGTTTCCAGCTCCTGAAGCAAAGTGATTTACCTACTACAGAACAGGAGCTCGGGAGTCCTGAAGCTGTCTGAGACCAGGAGAGGGATTTCAGGTGGTGTGTGCTGTGTGAGCCAGAGTCGAGATGGAGAATGCCATCAGTAGTAGGCATTGCACAGAGCTTCTGCAGCCCTGTGGTAATGAGCAGCACTGGGCCACCCCAGTGACTCAGGAGCTGGAGGTGTGGAAGCCTCCTCTCATGGGCTCTGCAAGGCAGACAGGGCACATACTAAGAGAAATTAGAAGAAAAACTGCCAACAGAAGAAAAAAAAAGAGGGTGAGGCTATTCCTAGACTCTTCTGATAATTGACCTGCTTAAAAAGGATTTGTTCAAATAAACTTGTATATAATCTTAATTAATATTTTTGAATCTTTACCAGTAGTGAAAATTAAATTGCATTAGTGAATGCATCTTCAGGCTAGTAGGCTCCCCGTTTCACAGAACCTTGGAAAAGAATGTTGACTTCCTCAAGTCACTTTTTTACCCCAATATTTATGGAAATATGTATTTTATTTTTCTTAGGGAAGGGTGAAATAATGATAAGTGACATTATTCATCCTTAACAAATCTATCTATCTGCAGGGCTGGTGTGGTCCATATCAATATAGAAAAGCTACCAGGTACTCCTGGTTTCTAATTAATAAATACATATAGATGTAAAGTAGTTTTTAAAAGCACGTGCTAATTTTATTCCAACTTTAACTGAATTCAGAGTTCTAGAGCATAGGCATCAAAAAAGTGTCCAATTAAACATTCAGGCATTCCAGAACAATAGCTACTGTAAAATGTCTCAAGGTGACACAGTAAGGCTTCGCACCTCTACTCAACATGTATTAAAGTTCACATCTTATTTTACAATTTTTTGAAGAATAAATCTATTTTCTACACTGGATATGGTGTCAAATATGGAAGTAAAAACGTTGGAGGAATTTACAACCACTGGATGTCATTGTTGTTCTTTTAAACTACAAAAAATAATTTTAAAAAATTTAAAAAAATGTTGAAGCTAGTTTAAAGATTGTGACTTGAGAATAAATGTTTTCTGGCCATTTCCATATTTTTCATTTTAAATGGCATAAAAAATATATTCACCTAAAATAGTAAATTGTGTTACTACTCTTGCCTTTCATGAGGCCAAATGAACTACATGGACACTTGATCGCAGCAGGCCAACTTCCTTTCTATTTAGAAGCTCATCAGTCACTGCAAACTTCAGTGTAGCTAGTTAACAAAAAGTGATGATCTGGGCTGTACAGTGAATGTGTAAAAGTAGGTGTAGTCTTCAATTCTTCAATATTTTTTACGTGACTCATATTAAATCTCACTTGTGAAAGGTTATGCATTGACTGCCAACAACCAAATGCAGATTTTAGATAGCTCTTTTCATACCATAGTCTGAAAATGAGGTACTGATAAAAGTCAGTAAGAGCTACCAGGAGACAAATCTAACCCCTTGCTCACTCCTGAGAGCCATTCTGCCAAGAAGTGTCAGAGCCTGACTCAGAGGAAGAAACACAGTTGTAGTGGATAGTTCTGTGCATGAAAACAAGGGAGCAATGGAGTAACTACTATATGGAGACGGGCGTGAAAAGACTGAGTCCTCTGCTGAGCAGAAGCATCCCATCCTTTTCTGTTGTGGGCTCCCAGGTAAGCCACAGGCCTCCCTGAGACTTCTTTGTGGGGTCTCTGCAGCTGCCTGTTGGTCTATGAGAGATTTCTTCTCAGTGCTTCCCTAAAATCCCTCCACCCCCTCACTGTACATCTGCCCGGCACCTGGCCCGGAACTTGGAAGGGTTCATAATTTCATTCTATGTGCACACTTATTACCCTCACAAGAAAGTAGGGCTGAACTAGACTCTGTGTACAGTGGGTGGATTGAACACAGCTGTGCAGCAGACCACTTGTTCTCTTTCTGCTTTGTGAGAACGATGCTGGTTAAAATATCCAGTCATCTTTTGGCATCAAGGGGTTTGGGAATGAAATTATATCAAACAAAAAAAAGGAGGGCAAACATGTTTGGCTTTGCTTCTCCGGAAGTCTCCCCATTTACCTGCAGCATTAGCATTGCTCTGAACCACTGCCTGAGGCCAGCGCCCTCTGCTGCAGTGGTGCCGTGAGCATGACTTGTTACAGAAGTCTAGAGACATGAAACAGTGATGTCACCGGAAAAGAAGCAGCAGGGATCTAGCTTATCAGCTGGAGTCAGGCTTTCTGTTAATGGATGGGCTGCCCGCCTCAGCTCTGCACTGGAATGGGTGGCTGGAATTGGAGGCTCTGATGCGGGGAGGACAGAGAAAGGGCTGCTAACCTCTCTAAATACAGCTGCAGAGTAACATTTGGATTTGAATATGGAGGTGCCATAACTGGAAGATTAAGTTGGCAGCTTCACTGTGCAGTTATAACAGCTCTATTGCCAGAAGGCTTTGCTGTTGTGCTTATTCTATTTTCAAGCCTGCAGAATTAGCAAAGGACCTGCATGTGCTCCTCTGTACTGTGGATGCTTAGGTTGCAGTACAAGTTCTGAACTGGCCTTGGATAGAAGGAAATACATTGGTTTCAGTCTTTTGAAAAAATTAATAGGAGTGCAGCTATGGCAGTGTGGGCAGAGTTGGGCCAGCTATTGTCATCCAGTACTATTGTACAGCATAGAGAGCCCTTCTGAAGCTGCAAGAAGCTCTGAAATGTTTCTCCAGGACAGCATGGTTCTCTATCATCCCCAGCATACGACTGATCTCTGGCAGCACAAGCCCCGAAGTCAGTCCAATGCACACCTATGGTTCAGGGACTGAGGGAGAAATAGTCCATCTGGATTCTATTGCAGGTCCCATATGTGTACAAGATTGCAGTGGCAATACCCAAACTGCACTTTTTTAGGTCTGGTCTTTGTCTCTCAGTGGGAGTTAGGTGCGTAAAGGCCTTTAAGGATTTGAGACCAAGGTCTTATCTCTAGCTATGCACAGCCACCAGAACACTGACAAGAAATTTTGGATATTCTGGTTTGGACACTAGGAGTAAAATTATTTCTGTAAGAACTGAAAAAGGGCAGCGATTTCTCAGAATAGAAAACCTTTCTGTTGGAAAAAAGCACTTTACCACTAAAATTTGGTGGGCAAAACAAGATATCTGCAACAAAATAATTGACACTTGAGTAACTGATTGTGTTGTCAATCCAATGTGCAATTGACATGACCTGAGCATTCTCAGTCACTCAGAGGGAGGATCAGGACACATGCTGGGGTCAGAACAAGAGCCTAATCTTGAAGCTCCTTGGCCTGGGGAAGTGTCCTACCCAACCAGCTACTTGAATAAGGATGTTGTGGGCTTGCCTGACCAGCCTGCTGGGCTTTATCTTTCTCCTTCCCTCATCTTTGGTAGGTCTTGGATTCCTTCTGAGGCACAATGGGAAAAACGAGATCTCGGAAACTTTCGCGGGACAGGAAAACCACTTCCTACCCAGTTCTATTTCTGCTTCCAAAATTCTGTTTGGCAGTAGTTTCAGTGAACTCATTCTTCCTTTGAGTGCCATATGATCCACAGTTGTTTTCTAAATCACCAAAAGCCATTGACAGGCTGTGTGGTTTTGATTTAGGACAAAGATGTTCTTTTGAAAAAATCATTAACTAAAAATATAGGGGGGAAAAAACCCCCATGTTTACCTTAGTCTTTGCTTACAAAAATTTTATGAGAGCAAAACCCACTTATATCTGCACTGTGTATGTAAAAGGAGACTAAATAGAATTGTGTTTATCCCAAATTAGAGAGCCAGCATTGAACTGAAATGAGATGCATAATATACACATATATTAATGTATAAATAATATGCACATCTGAATAATGTAGAAACATTTCAGTAGCTTTCATACATAAACAGACCTGCAGGTATTTGCAGAAACCAAATACATGTATACATGTATATATAATTTTAAAATTAATGTAAAAGTATTTCTTGGTTCAAGAGTTCATGAAAAGAAGAGACAATTCCACTTTTGTGTTTTGTATTAATTTTGAACTTTCCAAGTTTTGCCTCCTCTTTCAATATTTAACCAATTATTTCCCCCCAGATGTTAGATTACCCTTTTTTTTCCAAGGATGCAAGATCCTATATTGCTGAAATACTCACAAAGTTACAGGGCAAAATAAGGAGGAAAATGAAAAGTTACAAGCACTTATTGAAAGAATAGTATTTCCCCCTGGGTCAAATGACATCACCCTACAATATGAGGCTGGCAAAAATACAGATCACATCTCCAAAATGATCTCTGCTTTCTTCTGGGAGAAAAAAGTCTAACCAAAAATGCAATTTTGCAGTTGTCTCAAGTGATGATTGGAATTTAGGCAACCTCAAGATGCTGTGTGTTCACTGACTTGAAAGCTCATTCATAAATACCCCAGTGTGAATTCCTGGCTAGAGGAATGCCGCTAGTAGCTAATGGGGAATTCACCATTCTTCACTGTCTCTTTAGAAGGACAGATAGAAAAGATTGGGGACAGACTTGGGGACAGATAGAACAGACAGTCTGCTGTCTACATCACCAAGAAAGCAAGAGGAAATGGGAAACCTGGCAGCAGATGGCCTAATAGAGCCTGCTGTGCTCTGGTCGCTTGCTGGCAATTGCTCCTGTGGCATTACTGGCAGTTCCTGGCCACCAACTCTTGGAGGAATTTTTGGTTGCTGTAGTAGTAATTGCTGTACCTTATTACAGCTTGAACCCTCCCAATCTGGAAAATTTAGATTTTTGCTGCATTTTCAAATAATGTAATAGGAAAATAGATTAGGAAAAGATACTATGTTTCAAACACAATATTGAAGTTGTACCGCCTGTCAGATATTTGTACAAATTTTTCTTCAAAACACCAGTGGAGTAACTGCCTCAACTCCCTCAAGGCTTTTTCAATGGTCATGGTTCACACAGGCACAGGGCTCCCTGCTCTTTGTACCTAGATTTTATATTCATATATATATAGCTTATGTATCTCAAGACTTTCAGTAAGTTTCTCTTAGTTTTGTTTTCTAAATTAAACTGCTCTGACTCCACCAAAACCAGTTTCTCACAGGCTGTAATTTTCATAGCTCTGACTTTTCCTGTCCCTCTTGACATTTTCATCAGTTGGTCCACATATACAGAGAAGACCCTTTGGGTGGATGAGACATTAGGTACAGATGGGACCCTCAGTGTGGATGAGATATAGGCAGCCAAAGAAGACAAAGCAGTAGTACTAGAAATATGTGCAGCCTGCACATGACACGCTGTACACATAAATATGATACTTATCTTTTTCTCAACATCACAAGTTTGGTGACTTGGGTTTGGCTGATTATCTCCCATAACCACAAGGTGCTTTTCAGCAGAACTGTTGCACAGCCCGTCATTCCTCAGTTTATGGAGTTGATTATTCCTGCATATATGCAAAAGCTAGCATTCAAATTGAATCTGTTTTTTTCCAAGTAATTTCCTCAGTTTGCTAATTTTGAGTTTGAAGCCTGTCTTTTTGTGTAACTCACCCCGAATAAAACTGTAATAAGCATGTTTTTATTTTATCATCCACAGCATTGGCTGATATACCTCTAAAACATCCTTCCAAACTGATAGTAAAATATTGATAGATGAACTTCTAATACCATTTTCCTATCAACTCAATGAATCTGTAGTACCATCCGTGCTTCCAAAGCACTCTCACATGGAATCACTGAGGTGAATGAGCTGTCAGAAGAGTGAAAGTGCGGTAAGGATGTTGGTGGTGAGTATATTAACGTATTTCTATTTTAACTAAATCAAACTGGCATGATGATGAGCTTGGGTTTTGAACCAGAAGATTAACCTCTCTCATTTTGCTGTAAATTTGGAGTGTATTCCTAAGCCCTTTTTTGGATCGATACATCAGTTTTTATTGGATTCTTCCCTTCCTTCCTTCATATCCTCTGGCATAAGAAGGTTTTATGGGAATTGTCAGCCTTAAATTCAGTCAGTTTTCAGTGGAGGACTCTACTTTCTCTTAGGTGATAACCCTTCCAAACCACTGAAAATATTACATGAATATATATATTATTACCTGAATGCTCAAAGCACTGAATTAAAATTTTGTATTTACCTTTAAGACCAAAAAAAAAAGAAAGTATCTTGCAGTTATTTATGTAGAGCTAGTAAGATCAAATTTTTCCAGGTTTGAGAGGTTTCAGACAGGCAGATCTTTGATTCTGCAAGTTTTGTGTGACCTCATGAGAGGAGTTTTAGTAACTCATTCAATCCAGGAATCCTTCCCATCCATCAGCTCTGGTCAAGTGACCAGATAATATACAGGCAAAGAATCAGCTTAAAGCAGAGTCAGCTTAAAATATTTATGGAATATATTGGCGCACACAAAACCAGATGAGTTGTTTTCCCCATAGGTACACAGATACAAAATGCTGCAATATAATACTGCATTCCTCACCACTTTATAGCCAGTTATTTTGAAGTGAGAAATGGGTAGAGATATAAACAATTTCCCTCCATACATGTGGAAAAGAATCCAGACTGTCCAGGAAGACATTATTTCCTGGTAAAATACTCTGTGTGGTTTGGTAACGTATTGGAAAAAAACTTCAAAAAGCCAGATGGTTTTCCCTGTTATTTTAATCTTATTGTTTAATGAGTGGCCCAAGAAATGCATTTAAGAAAGTGAATAAAATCCAGTTGTTTCATCATTGTGTTATCTCAAGCAAAAACAAATAAATAAAAGCATACCAGTAATGAAATGTTTTCCCTTAAGAACTTGGTAGAGTAGTAGTGCCAAATTCTGGAGTGATGTAAAATGGATGGATGCAAAGCAGATGTAACTTCATCTGCTGATTGCAATTGAAAGCTTTTAAAATTTGCTTGGAACATATTTATGCCTTGAGATGCATGGAGAAATGAAGTTCAACTGGAGTTTAAGGAGTATTATCATTTCCCCCCACAAGATCTTTTCTGCGTCACTGATCTCCTCAGACAAAGGTCGGGGTTTGGTGCCAGGTTTCTTTAAAGCTCCATTCTCTTTTGCAGGCTCAAAGTCCTCTACATGCAGTATAAGCAGGTATTTAATATGTTTACCTATCAGTAAATCATTCAAAATACCTCACAGTACTCATAACCTGGCAGAGATGTGTTTATCAGCTCACTCTTATCATCAATGATCCATACCTCATAAACATCCTGCAGATCTGTTGCTGTAGGTTAACGATGAATTTCTTTTTGAACCAGGTTAGAAATAAATTTTTATCTAATTATAGTGCCTATTAATGAAATGTCTATCTAAGCTGATGAACTTCACTATCCTTGAGAACATGAAATATGAAATAATTATACATAGTTGAGCCTATTAAGGGGTTTAGACACTAAAGTGGGACTTGGTGAGAATTAGAACACTGAAGTTGAAGACTGCTGCTCCAGGTCCACCAACTCTCTTCAACTTCACAGAGACTGCAGTGGCTAACTGTCCATCATTGAAGTTTTCGCATCACTTGGAATTTCTTCTGCAAGTGTTCCAAACTACTGCCATTGGGGCCAGAGCAGCTCCCTGCCCACTGGTACCTGAGGCAGCTAACTCCAGGCATAAATCTTCACCTTCTTCCCTCTTCACCTGCTTCTCAATCTGGCTCCATCACTGTTCTTAAACCATACCAGGCCTAAACACTGAAATTATTGGAAAATCTGGCAATTACTCAATTTCACTCATCACTGAAATAGGTGCTCTTACAAAAGAACATTCCTTCTAAAGTAAAACATCTCATTTCTCCATCCACATTCAAATTTTTATCTTCCATTAATGCAATTAAACATAGGCCAGGAAGAGCCACTCTTCATCTTTTCTGTTGAAACTACTAGGTAAGATTTATCCTTTCATAATACCAGAAAAAGTGGTACAAGAGGAACCATTCCCTATTATTCACCCAGGGAGAAATCCCAGTAGCAAAATGCAAGATGACTGGGAAGTAGGAAACACTGCATTGTTCCAAGTCAAGGGAGGACTAAAGGTCTTTATGTTTCCTGAGTGAGTGTTGTTCACACAGGGCAACAATATGAAGAGGGTAGTGTCAGCATCATCTCCTTCTGTATTCAAAAAGACCAGATCAATCTTCTGTTCTCTAAATGGCAGATGCATATGCTAAGAAGAGGTTCCAGACTGTGAATTTTAGCCTCTCAGAGTAGCCTCAGCTCTCAAGAAGGACCGTATTCCTGATGCCCTCCTTTTATTTGTAGTGACATGTATTTTTGTCACCTATGTTTGTGTTATGGATTCCGTTCTAAACTTTCTCTTTCCATAGCTGCTTAACATCAGCCTATGGGTTTTTATTGATGAATGAAGTGAAAAACATTGGATATGGTAAAAATCAGCATTATAGTGACAAAGTTCTGGGGAAGCTAAACCTTGCAGTTGGATGTACCCCAATAAATCTCACACAAATATGGATCTGCTGCCATGTCTAATATTGTTTTGTGATGCAGGGTTACAGTTTGGGGGATCCCCTTGCAGGATATAGTTCCTGTCTCAGTTGTGTCTCAGCACAAACAAAAAATATCGTAGATTGAATATCCTAAGCCACAGACATTCCACAATTAGAGCAAATTTACTTAAGTCCCAGGTCATGTAAATGAGCCTAGTTTTGTCACCATGCCAGGTTGCCTTTGAACTCCTAAGTCCATCTGTGTTTCACTTATAGATCTGTTGCTTCTGTGTACCAGTGGTACCTAGCATTTCCAAGAAAAGCATTCCCGCCTTGATTGCTTGATAATGAGAAGTTATTTTAAAATCTGTATGTAAAACAGCTCATCTCTAGATTTTCTAAGCTTAAGTTTCAGACATTTGTCACAACATTATTATTTTTTCTGGAGAATTTTCTATGGAGTACATATTTTTAATATGCTATTGTTATTTAGTGTCTTATCCATATACAAGCGAGTACATTAACTGTACAATTAGTGTGTGTAATTAATTTATTTAATTTTCAGTTCTGCTGAGAGACATTCTTCAAGAAAATCCTCAGGGTGGCAGCACTGTCTCAGTGTTTAAGTTCACACTCCACTCTCAAACTACCAAAAAAAAAAAAAAAACCTGAAAACAATGCATTGCTGAGGCAGACCTTCTTTTAAAATACTTTTTACCCAGTGGTGTACAAATGCCTTGATAATCAACACACCGATCTTTCCTTTGTGCCTGAAAAATCTCAGCTTGAAAGTGTAGGTGTATTCAGACCTCCTTAAAAAATGCCTAAAAGTATGACGGTGTAACTAAAATAAAACTGGTGTTCGCTCTTCTACATAGACATGAGGCAAATTGGGTTTATGGAATTTTTGTAATAGCTGGGAACATGCACCTAAGCTTACCTTTCAAACCCTCCGAAACATGGCTCTCTTTACTTGATCCGGCACTCTTGCTGTTGTACTCGTAGTTGCTGCTACTTCTCATATCTCAGACAAATGATCTGGTTAGCAGAGTGCACCAGAAAAACATCATTGCACAAAACCCCATCACACTCCTTGGTATTTTATAAACCCATTTTATGCACTAGCTCTTCACTAACCTAAATTATCTGCTACAGTTAATGTTGTTTAAATATAATCCTAGCTAATTCAGTTTTAGCCGTAATGAATATTGGGACTGGAAGTGTGCAGTATCCTGCACTCTTTTGTATAGAACTAATCCAACAAATTGCTTTGAGTGTTGCAAGAGAGCATTTTTTCATGAATGGTTTTTATTATCACTAACATGACTTCATTTGTAAATAAGAAAAGCTTCCTACAGTACCTGCAGACACCAGCAATGATGAAAAACAGCTGCAATCTTTCATTGTTTTACTTTTAACAATATATTCTTTTATATTCAAATCATCCAGAATTCTAACGAAATAGTTTTAAGGTTAATTTAACTAACTATAAATGGGGAAGTGATGCATATGCTAAAAATAATGTTGTGATTTATATTCTTCTGGATGCTCTACTTTCACTAGAACCAACTCAGTTGCACTTTTAGCTACCTTTATGCCAGTAGCAAAAATTGTTATTAAATGTATTGGTTTTAAACACTGAACGGGTATAAACTTAAGTAGATATTTAGTTTTTCAGTACTACATGTGAATAATCCATCTAAAAACTTTTATGTCCCAACTGTTTTTGGGAAAACATCATCTATATTTCTTATTTCCATATGCCTTTAAGAAAATGAAGATGGAAATTCATGCACTGACTTTTAAATTGATCGTTTAATCGGAGGATTCAATTTCAAAAGGGCTTGAAAGTAGCAGATAACATTTATCACTAAAGGATTCAGTTGGAAACCCATCAATTTGGTATGATAGTAGTCAAATTTTATATTTTCCAGTCTTGGCAGTCATAAGTGTTGTGTTGGGCAGGGTAGCTACAAATGCAGATTCAGAGCCAGCCTCTTTCCCTACTTTAGAGATTTTATTTTAACAGAGCTCATCTCTAGAAACTGTTTTAAAGATGGACAGCAGCTGGGAAGACACAGCTTGGTTAAAGATGGGAAGCATAAAATCAGGCAAGGGATCTCATGTTTGAAGACATTACTAACATGGTAGATAAGGAGAAATCAGTAGATGTTAATATACAGTTCGGTTTCTGAGACACATTTGGCAACCTCACACAGGACTCTCCACTTGTTACTCTTAGAATAACATGGTAGTCCGTTGGGGAAGTTCCAGGTATCTGCAAAATTTTACTGTCCAAAACCCTTTTACTAGCCCATTTATTTTGTGCAAACAAGTGTAAAGGTACTGCAGACTCTCTGTTTTATGTACATCTACAATTATTTATGCTAGAGAAAATTATTATTTGTTAGTTCATTATGGGTGTAATTTCTCTTTTTTTTTTTTTTT
>VZRN01005523.1:1719125-1752442 GCA_013397935.1 Dasyornis broadbenti
TTGCCTGTGTGGGGACCAGCGTCACTGTAGCAGTGTCGGGCGGGCTGCCGACGGTGAGACCCATGGCTACGCAGAGGAAAAGAACCTCTCCCCGGGCAGGAGAAGAAGATCTGGGTGATGAACTGACCTAACCCGCCCCCCATACCTTGTTCCCTTGTGCAGCTGCTGGGAAGGAGGGAGGGGGGTGAGCGAAGAAACGGTGGCCTTGAAGGGTTTATTTTACCTCTCATTTACTCCTCTGACTCTGTTAGTAATAAATTAGATCACTTTGCAACCTAAGTTAGTCCTGTTTTGCCTATTCTAAGTGCGTCTTCTCCCGGGTTTCCTTATCTCAACTCATAAGCCCTGGGTGTGGGTGTGTTCATTTGGGGGTACCTGGCATTTGGCCGGGCTCAAACCTTGACATTTTGCTTCCAGCTTACTAAGGGGTGGTCTGAAAATCCCACTTAATGGCTTCTATATTTCCTACTACCTGAGGTCATACTTTTGCTTAAAAGAAAAGGCTGCATAATTTTTTTTACACTAATGTAAAAAATATAAAATACAATTCCAGATTTTCTTCATATTAGTTATTTCACTTTGAAGTTAGGTGGAGCACGGCCTATTAGTTTTAGCACCACACAGTATTATTACAGCTTTTGGGATGTGAGAAGGGCTTGTACCTAGGGGGTAGAAGCAGTGAAAGACTAGAAAAGAAATACTACCAGGCAGTTACTGAAGTTTCAATACAAATACAAGCACATAAAGTTAACAAACCAGAGTGCCAAACCCATTTAAACCCAGTACTCCTTGATGATTATGTGCAATGAGCCTGTAGGCAGTCCCAAACTTTGATTTGATATAAGCAGGTTTACATGAGCCAGGAGTACAAGATCTCTCAGCATAGGAAGAGAAAGAATACTCGTAAGTGCAGAACACCAGATCTAGGTATGGAAAGGACCAAAGCAGAAGCAGATGTATCCTCATGCCACCCTGGCTCTGAGCACTCAGAGAAGCCCAAAGCAGAGTTGCCTCAGCTGTTGTAACTTTTTATTGACTATTTTGGCTGCCAAGGATGACCATGACATGGACATATCTCAGAAATGTATCTTTGCCTAGAAATTCCCTTCACACAACACAGACTGCTTACCTTTCTTAGCATAGGCATGACAGATCAAAAAATGCTTGAGAAAGTATTTGTCTGTCTGGAAACACTAATTCAAACTACAGAGCTAATGGACTCATATCTGATAAAAAGAATCACTCTATAAGACACCCTTAAATATAGGTTTCTCATATATGAACTACCACTGAACCAGTTGATTGTCTTTTATAGTTTCATTCTGATAAAGAATCAAATCAGATTCTAATACCTAGGCATTTTAATGAAAGATTTTTTTAAAATGAAAAATGACAACAATTTTTAGTTTTATGCCATTTGACTTAAAATTCTCAAATTCTACTGGATTATGCATTAGAATGGTACTGCAAGTCTTGCTTTTTCCACAACTGACTGTTTGTCCCTTTGTCTACTCTGCTCTTCTGTCGTGATGAGTCTTTCCTGGGCAGAGCTTCCATGCTTGTCCCCAAACTTGCCAACATACCAGAAGAAACAAAATAATCCATGCATAGCAGCAATAGAGAGTTTTCAGAATCATGCAAATAACGTTTGGTGTATCAATATACAATGTTTTTTAAAATATATGATATATAATATTAAATAAAGATAACTTTTATTTGCAAAATAAGGAAAATATGCCCAGCTTCTGATGAAATGTCATCCTGCTTATTCCCTCAGCAGGATTTTCCTGTAACACTTCTTAAAATAGAAATAATTATGGATTTCATCTACTTGTTCTGCAGTGACATTTTTATTTTTCATTTCTCAGTTTTGCCTCCTGTGCAACAGGCGGTTCACCTTCAACTCTAGAGGATTGCTTAAAGGCTTTTTCATTTAACTGCTGCTACATGCCAGTGCACAAATTACCTGGCAGGGATGATAGGGAGTGTTAAGGCCTGCATCCTACAGCGAGAGATTTACCAGCTACCTGGCTTCTTAGAGCACAGAGAACTCCACACTGGATGTGGATCCAGGTGTTTTTGCAGCAAGACATGCTGCTTCAGAGCAGTGGAATTAGCTCGAGATGTCAATAACAACAAGCAAGTGATGGCAAAACCCAAAATTGAATTGCACTGTCTGCTCTTCTATTTCCATGATCTGGACCATCCAAAATAATTTATAAAAATAAACCACTGTTCTGATGCTACATAGTTTTATTCAGAAAGTTTTCAAATATCACAGTGGCACCCTAAACACAACACTGGGACAATGTAAATGCATAAAATCAGAGAATGCAGTACCACAAAGCCTACGTGCAGTTTCCATGCCCATAGATTTCTGTGGGTGCAAAAGCTGTGCTACCATGAATGCCCAGAAATATTTCAGTTGTCTTCCCTGTAAAGCTGTTCACAAACAAAACAGCTTCACTGCTTAATACCTATGCTGAAGTTCTTGGTTCAGCCCAGAACATAGGCAGATGTGTATTGTGTGGTGCTGCACTCCATCCAGCTGGGTTATACCTTCCAGAAAGTGTCCAGGCTTTAAGGGTCGGAGAGATCGCCTGACTTCATAATTTGCCCCACAATTAAGAAAGCAATTTTTGGAAGCACTGCCACTGTACCTGAACTTGCCTGGTTTCTGACTCACCCACTGCTTGCTTTTTTTGCACTCTTCTCCCCTGAACTAATAAAAGCTTGAGCATTTAGGTGTCTCTTTTCCATTTCCCAGAATAGTATTTCGGCTTTGCCATCAAGTCTCTCTACAACTTTACTTTTAGCATTAATAATGGAGTCTGGTTTACAACCAATAGAATATATTGTAATCATTATTCTACGTAAGTTTTCCAATAACCCTTAAAACCAGAATTCAATACCATTTTTCAATAGCATGCCAAACATGGTACTGGCAGGTGACCATTTTAATCAAAATAATTTCTAGGCTTTCATTTGTAAGAGATGGACAGCCAGGGAAGGGGGTCTGTTGCTGCTCCCACTTCCAGGGAGTGTTCTTAAATACTCACCTGCAACATTTAGCTCCTTAGAAAG
This sequence comes from Dasyornis broadbenti, assembly GCA_013397935.1. NCBI lineage: Eukaryota > Metazoa > Chordata > Aves > Passeriformes > Dasyornithidae > Dasyornis > Dasyornis broadbenti. The sequence goes on from VZRN01005523.1 coordinate 1,722,210, forward strand.
CAGAGGAAGCCTGGGTTCTGGTGGACAGTGCTCAAACTTGCAATCCTGCAGCTGCTTAATTTAGAATAAAAATGAAAATAAAAATTAAAAATAAAAATAAACTCAGCAAAAAGAGCAGAGTATAACCTAGGAATCACTTTATAGGAATACTTTTTTTACCTTATCTAACAGGCGTCTAGTCAATATGCCACAGAGTAAAAGCATAAATTATCCACTCATGTCCAGCTCTGGCATTCATTTTAGTGTGCTAATGTGGAGAATCTTTTCTCCTGCACTGAGGAGTCATGGCATCATCCTGTAAAAGAGAGTTTTCTGAGCCCATTAACCTACAGAAGACTTGCCTTGATCAAGTTATCTCCTTGATAGGCAAGTGTCACTGTTATATTTGTTAAAGACTCTGGAGGAATGAGCTCCTCTTCACTGTTTATCTTAAGACATTATGTTGATTTTGGAATGGATAGAATCACCTGATAAATAACAAAGAAACTGTTGTGGGAATTCAGAGGGAAAATAGGGATTCAGGCATTCCTCCTGCCTTCAGGTATTCCCCATCAGCCTGATAGAGGCAATTGTCTGCATAGCACGTCAACTTTCCAAAATTTGTTTAACAATTCTCCCCAGCTGATAGACTAGGAACCTGTATATGTGAGACTATGTCTTTTCTTTGAGGCACCTTCCAATGGAAAGGTATCTTTTGCATATACTGGAATGACATTTCATGCCTTCTTGTATCTTAGTTTCTGTAAGGTAGTTTTCTTTTTTGCCTCTTAGTGTAATGATTTCAAGATCACCAGTCCTTCAAGCAACCACAGCTATCTAGTAAATGAATCTGTGATATCTATGTAATGAAATCCAGAGTAGAGTTACTTTAGATGTAGTTATCTATCTTGTTACATTGGGAAAATATCAGCTCACACTGACATGCCCCCCGACAGATATTTCTAGATAGTGCAGACAGGTGCTGAAGGAATAAATGATTCTTTTTTGTGACTTGATTCCGTGTCCTCCACCAAGCCCCATCTTGAGTGACATTAGTTAATACATGAAGCCACAAGATCCCATGAAATATGTGTGACATCATTCTCACAATAAAAGGCCAGCTCAACACCTCCTTTTATGCATGCTAAACTTCCTGAACAGATTCTGAGCGGGACTTTTAACTGTCCAGGTATGTGAATTGTCCAGGGTGATTTCTGATAATGCCAATTGCATCAAATTTCCTTTCATCTCTCAGAACCTTCCTTTTCTTCTTTTCATTTCTCCGATGTCTAGGAGTAATACAAGTCATTACAAAGCTTCTTCATTTTATGCTCTTTTCCATCTTATGCTCAATTTGTTCACCACATGCTGAGTTAAACCCATGACTGGGTTAGCCTTTCTTTTTATGGTTAGTCTGATGCTGTCATTATTGCTTCTGATAATTTCCCAGTCTGATTAACTATCATTGTGATCAGATACAATCCATACTGTTTGCCACATACTATTCCCCTGGACTGTGGTTCAGAGGTCCTTAACTGCCATCACAATTGATGCTCATGATTGTCTGTCTTTTTCCTGCCTTTGCACTCATGCAAATCATTAGTATCTCTATTTCTCAAAATTCTTCTGAAATTCCCACAGTCATCTTTTAACCTTGCAGTTCTTAGTGATGCAATGCCTTTGGTATTAGTGTGTACTGTCATCTGCATTGGATGACAGCATAACCCCTTACAGTCTTGCAGTTGCTGTTCATATTTACATTCCAGTAGATAACATGTTATCTGGTTACCCTGATTTGCACTGCTGATTTTGTGGCTCACTCTTCTTGCTACGCTGATAACTAAAGCCAAAGAAAACAAATTTTAGAAAAAGTCAATATGTTAAAATATTTCATTTTATCTCATAGTTGTCTACAAATTAAAGTCAAATTTATTGAATTTGTGAACATATTGAACATAGTGAAAATGAAGAATGTAAATTAAATCAAAATATGAATACCAAAAGTGAAGGAAGAGAGAGACTTCATTCATTGAACTGTGCCCCAATTGTAAGCACTGTACACTTTTAATTTTCCTTTTACCTGAAGGGATTAGAATTCACGTCATAATGCCAAGCATCACCATTCTGTTTAGGATTTTTTACGGCTCCAACAAGACAGCAACCTCAGAATATTGTGCAGGCTGTAGTTGTTACAGCCCTCAGCTGGGTGAAGAAAACAGAAGTCCAGATCCCCCTCACAGGCATTTGAATGACAGTGTCTGACCTCACACCCATGTGCTCTAGCTGCAAAGAATTGCAAGGTACATTCTTGCCATGTATGCTTATGTGAGTTGTTTATTTTTCATTTTTCAACACATGTTGGAGTTCTGAACTCCTTCAGTTAGACTACTTCCAGGTATTCTGTACTAGTGCTTTTCCATTGTGTGTATTTTGTTTTCTTGAAGTTGTCTCTTTCAATGACAAAGATGATAATACCTTTTTCTTTAGTTTCAAAAATTTTATGCAGTGGAAACATGCACTTTACAGCATGGAATATGTATTATTTTCGTCTTTTCAGACATGTGCTGGCTGTGCTTTTATAACAGGTAGACAGTCAATTTCAGAAGTGCTGTTTTACATTACCTTGTCATTTGCAGTGAAGTTTTCTCTTTCCTTGATCCAATGAATCTGCAATTGTTAGAATCTTTCATGTTCCCTACAAGCATCCAAAATATTTTTACAGGACTTAGGGTCTCTATCGCAAAGTCTTTGGGCTACTTTCTGAAGACGGAGCCATTGATTGTCACCTGAGGGTTAGTCGGGGCAATGTAGAGTTCCTACGGCAAGAATACAAGCTTCCACTGCCCCATGCTCATTTTTTAGCAATACAGAGAGTACAGTGTTAGGGAAGTAGCTTACTCACATAAGAACCTCCCTTACTGATGCTGATTTACATATTTTAATTTCTTCCTACTTCTTTCTGCAGAACTTGGTTGGCTTCATTCCAGCAGAGGAAAGTGCAAGAAAAGAAAGATTGCTTTACCCTGGCAAACACACACTACTGACAGGTACACAGCAGCTGTTCAATCTTAACATCAAGATTACAGACACACACATGAGGCTCAAGCAGGCACACTTATTTCAATGCTGGTCACAATGCTTTGACAACAATACGTTATAAATCCTTTCACAGTCAGCCCAGATAAGGTGAAGGCACTTTTGCTCTTGGTTCCAACAGATAATTCATTTTTCCTCTGAAAAAGGAAGTATGAGACTAAGATTTCTAGATTATTAAACTCCTTAGGTCTAAGTATTTATAAACAACCACACCACACATCCCCCATAATTGAATTTTTCCTGTCATTAGAATATTCAAAAACTCATGACTGTTATAACAATGTATACAACCTTCACATATAACTTCTACATTTTGACGTATTAGGCAAACACTAAGTAATTCAACAATATCACTGTTTGACAAACAGCATGATGACCACCAGAGTTAGTGAAGCCTCCTTTCCTGTGCCTTTCAGTCTTGTCACTTTAGTATCTAAGCCATGCAAACATCAAGTTAAACATTTCCCTGCCTGGGCTAGTTGCAAGAACTTTCTCCCATGTGAGCTTTTCCGGCCTTCAGCATCGCTGGAGTTCACCCACCAGCCCATCCAGCCATTCTCACTCCCATTCTAATCTAAAAGCCATGTTTACATGTGAAATTTTTGATTTTGTTTACCCATGAATATATGTAAAAGCTAAAACTACACCTACTCTTACCTTGTTATGGTTAATATTGTGATAGATAAGTTCCTTGGATCAAGTCAAAATCAAAATGGTCATGGCAGTTGGGAGCTACAGCCAAAGACGTCATTAGCTCCTGTCAAGGCACCTCTTTTGAAAAGACTTCTGGTCTATCTTCACAGCAAGTTCTGTGAACTCTTAACTTGCCAGTGCCCAGAGAGTCAGTGTGTGGCAATGAGAGCTAAGACAATTGATGGATAATACAGAATGAGCAGATGATGAAATAGCAGATTAAATTCAGTGTCAGTTCAATTCAAAATGAGGAACTAATGGAAAACTGACTGTAAACATTCAGCCAGAGACGAGACAATGGACTATAAACTGGATGTGTTCACTCATGAAAGGGACCTTATAGCCACTATACATAATTTTCTGAGTTTATCACCTCAGTATTCCTCAACAGTCAAAAAGAAAGCAGGCTACTAATATTTAGGATTATGAAGATGGAATAGTCAACTAAGCAAAAAAAGTATTTAATGCTTCTTGGAGTTGTGGCTGCACCATATAAAACAGGATACTGTAAAATCAGTACAGAGAAGGATGAAAGGGATGACAAGGAGATAAGAAGAAATTAAATAGAGCAGAACAGATCAGTCTGGAAATGACTCAACTGAGCAGGCAATAGATACAAAAGAAGAATACAATATCCTGAATGCCAGAGAGAAGATGAACGGGAAACAATAATTCGATGTTGCACATAGCCCAGGATGTGGGAGACACCAAATGAAAAGATAAGATAGCATGTATAAAGAAAACCAAAGGAAGTTCTTGTTCCTAAGTAAAAATCACAGGCAAATAGTATAAGTGAGATCAAAAAGACAGATGAAATCAAAGAATAAAACTCTGTCGAGGGCTATTAAATGACATGAGCCTGTTGCACTTTTGGTTCCAGATATCTTGCAGGTTGGGAACCAGGAGAGACTATCAGGGAAAGGTTGAATTGTTCTTTAGCCATCCTCTGATGTGCCTTTGCTGGTCACCGTCACAAAGCTGCATGGATTTCTGCTCTAACCCATTAAGGTCATTCCTTTGTTCTTTACAGTAATAAATCCTTGACTTTAAATGACAGAACAGGTACTGCAAGTAGAGACAGTGAAATATTTACAAGTCCAATACCTGACTCGATCTCATGTGATACAGGACACCTTCTTCAGTCCAGGCTCTGTGTCAGGTAGAGAAGGAATTCAGGCAGGGATATCTCCTAGCCAAGGCATGTATATTTTGGGTATTATAGTGTCTTCTATGGATTGCTTTAAGAAGAAACAGGTTATAGTCATATCACGCATGTAAAGAAGGAAAATTTTAGCAAGATCTGTTGCAGAAATTGCTGGAAACAAAGAAAATCTTGCTGACTTAGAATATAATATTTTGCATTTTAAATTTAGTTGGAAAAATTGCTATATTTTTATGCTATTTTATAGGTCTTTTAAAAGGAAATAAAAATGGTAAAAATAGGAAAACCAGTTGATATTTTTATGCATTCATAATTGAAAGATCCGTAACTTTTCCATTATTTCTTTCTCTCAGATCCCAAAATAATCACAATTTTCAAGTTAAAATAGGAGAGAAATAACAGAAATAAGGATCTTGTTCACCTGATCATGTTCATTGAAAAGTACAGTTGTGTTTATAAACTCAAGAAAAAAAATATTGGTAGTATATTCCTGATCTGACTTAATTGGGTTACTGTAATTTCTTTCCAGTCGAGCCAATTGTGTGTGGTTCTTTTGTGTCTCTTCATTGCTGAGCTAAAATGCTGCAAATCATAAAGCTCATATTTTATACCAATACATTAGTCAACTGAAAACTCATAAAGAAATAGATTGGAATATGTTTTACTTTTAAACTCCCTTAATAAACAGATATTAAGAAAAAGTGCAGTTAAAATTATGTGTCAGAAACAATTTTAAGTATCTGAAGTGATCAGTCACATAAGACTTGCAAAGAATTTAGCACTGTGGAAACAAATTTGAAAAGATTTCCAAAATTATCGCCTGAAATTATTTTGGCAAATAATAAAGAGGAAAATTGTTTCCAAGAGCATGGCTGGTATGGAAATTATTTGCTAGCCAAGCATTGCTAAGAAAATAATTCAACCAGCTTCAGTTCACCAGTTAATGACATCCTTTCAAAAGTTTGACAGGCAAAGAGTGTTCGCCAGGTGTATATTGAATTAAAACTCCGAAAGATATTTTTCCACAAGAATAAATATTAGAAATAAATTGATCATGCATCAAATTATTTTCATTTTAGCATAGACATATTACACATATTTCTAACAGTTTCTCTTTTCATAGCTGTGAAAACAATCCATCCCAGCTGAAACATGATCAAAGAATGTGTCATGTTGTTTCTTAATGTGGGTGAAAACTTCTTTCTAAAGCATAGTGGAAAATGTGTGGGTTTTGTTGTTAATTTTGCTAGTGCCAATACTACTTTCCAGTGATGGACAAAAAACTACAAAAAAGAATCTAACTTAATTTTACTCAAAAAACCAGGGCGCCTCTGAAAGGTAAACAAATACTCTTCTGTGGCATTGCTTTTACCACAGTATTTCCTAAATTTAGAATGAATGTGTGCTACAGGACTGTATTTATACCAAGGAATGGTAAATGTTTGCTTTTTAATCTGTTATGTTCACTATGTATTTATAAAAAAGAACTGAAAAGTAGAATTAAATATGGTTAAATGTATGGGGAGAAACTGAATATGAAAGGAAAATCGAGCTATACTTAGAGAAGAAAAATGCAATGTGAATTTAGCTGCAAAAACAGCACAAGTGCCACATGAATATCACCATGTACAAATTACTCCAGGGTGGAAGGTAGCATAGAGACTTGCTCTGTGAAGCAAGACAGATTCCTGAAGAAATAATTCAGATTATAAGTGGGTTTAAGTGAGGCAGAAGGCACCAAGAAGAGAAATCAGAGCAAATTTACCCCATTTCGAGTATGCACATTTAGCACATGTTAAAACGTCTCCACTGAGTTTTGCAGTCTTGAATATTAGAAGAAAGCTCTCAGGTGGTGGAAAATGTATCTCAAAGTCAGTCAACTGTATCATAAAGACTAATTCAAACTTTAAGGACTGGAAAAAGAAGAGCTTTTCATCCTCAAAGTCATCCTTCAGAGTGTAACAATCATCTCAACAGCTTGGAGTTCTTCCATTTCAGGATATGCCTTGGAACCAGCTCTTGCAGGGCATGATCAAAAATCAGACATCATATTCAGTAGAAGATTCCAGGCAAAAAGTAACACTCATCCACCTAAATTTGGGTATAGAAACTTCCTGGAAATTTTCCATGGAGAGAGGAATCCAAACATGCCTAAAATTTACATAGCCAAAATACCTTGTTCTGAAAATTTAGTCTCAGTTAGATTCAGCCCTCTAGGGCAAAGAGGAATTGGCTTCACAGGGTGTGAACCAGGATACTTGGGTACTCAGCTTTCAGACCGAGACACAGAAATTGCAGATGTCTCAGCTAACATATCAGGTAAGCTGGCTGGACTTCAGGCTCTGCTTTTGTTATTTCCACACAACAGCAAGAACAAAACGAATTTAGTTGTATTCACTTCGTGAGTTTTTAGAGTTGCTAAGACTAAGATTTGGCTTTTGGACAGGGGCTGTCATTCTGCAGAGGGTTGTGCTGAATATTCCTCTGATCCTGAGACAGTGAGGACATAATGTAGGACACTCTGTAGTCTTAACCCCTGTTTCCATAAGAAATAATTATGAAAGACATTGAACAGGGCAAGAGTTAATAACCTGTGTAGGTTTAAATGTTAGGGCCTGAAAAGCCCATCAGGGTCTTTATTTTATGACTTCGTGGTATTACAAAGTGCTCAAGAGGCAAAAATTGATGGAGTCCCACTGAAGTCCTGAGAGGTGCTCTCTGTCGCATGGACAGCCTATCTTGCTTTTCCTTTCTTCTTCTCAGGAGGAAGATATTCCAATGATGCTTCCTGACAGCCACAGCTGGGAGTGCAAAACTGTCTGTTGGGCACATGGCTGTGGCTAGAGAGGACAGCAGCTGAGTAAGCCAGAGCACGTGCTTGGTTTATGTGGCCCTATTGCCACTGCCTTGAATGACAGCCGATCGTCGCCTCAGCTGGCCAAGGCAGCAGGTGCCAAGCGTTGCTTTTGTTGCCTGTTGTGGCAGTAGTTATTTCTCCTGGCTGTGAGAACGGCAGCTGCTCAGTTTGCTGGAGCAGAGGTAGGGGCATAGCTCTGTAGTTTGTCCAGCATAGCTGACACAGCACACAGATCACTGCTGTTGGAATTGTAGTGCTGCCCCTTTCCTTCATACCACCATGGTAGGTAAAAGGACTCAGAGGAAAGAGTCGAGATGGATTTTTTACCTGGTATTGATCACATCAAATACAAAACTAAGCTGAGTGCTCAAATGCCCCTGGATGTAGTTTTTGTTCATTTGTTCTTCTATTTATATGATCTAATGTTCTCCCTTAGTTAGCAAATGGTGTAAATTATATAATATTTGATCATGATTTATTTTCTCAATCTGGAGTCCTTCTTTTGTACACAGATTTTCCCAAGAGGCCATTTACAACCATGATTCTATGGGGTATAATCACAGCTCTAGGAATGCTAACATGAACTCTTCTCTACTTTATATTGAATATTCACCAGCATCTGCTATGGGATTAAAATAAAAAGATTTTGCCACATATGGCAGCCAATTAACAAACAATATGCTGATATAGTTTAGGGCTATCCCTTCATCTTCCCTGCAGAATCTGTTGTGGAGATATCTCCAGGGGTTTAAATTGCAGTCTTCAGCTTCTCAATTTACATTTGGCCTTTCATTGACTCTTTCTGCCTTAATAGTATACTTTTTCATTTGTATACAAATATTACATGGATGTTAACCAGGATTTCCTCTTGTGCTATTTGACTGTCTAAGTCTACAAGGATGATGGTTTGTGTTTTCTAACTGGGTATCTTTAAATTGAAATTGTTCTGTTAGTAAGGTAGCACACAGAGAAATGAGCATTGGTTTTTCTTGGTTTTGAGTTGATTTTTCTTTCTTTTCCATTTATAGTAGAAATAATTTTATATTGTGTTTCAAAGCTCAGTAATGCTGCTGCTTATTTAGATTTCATTTCATTCAAATGAAATATCATTATTTTCCACTTCTGAATTAGTTTGCCGGAAATGTATTTTCTACTATGCCACTTTTAAAGTTTATTTTCAAATTCCCTTTTCTTTGCTACCTATAAAAGTAGACTGCTACACTAATGTATTTTTAAACATTGAGGTCGGTATAATTTTCAACTGCCTCCCACTACAACATTGAGTGCATCATTTATTCCAGTTTTCAAGACTTTTGATTCCCCATTGGCTTGCTGCCACTCTCCCCCGTACACAAGTGTCCTTTTGACTTGTGCAAAACTACAAACATGCCACATATTTTTGCACAGCAAAGGTTTAATTTCTCTTACTGCTTTTATCAAGAGTTGAAAATGCCAAGATTATTATTTTGAAAAAGAAGCTAACTATATTTGAGTCATTTAAATGTAATCTGTACTCATTGTAGTGATGAAAACATTCTTGCTTCCTTTTCAAGAACTGCAAGATTGGGAATTATTCCTTTGGTCTTTAACTGCTTAAAATTTAGGTACTGAATATATTCTATACCTCTAGTTAACAACAAGATTAAATTTTGATGAAGGTTTTCTACCATAAATGAGTACATGAATTAAAAAATTTATCTGGGCTCAATTTAGACATTTTAAAATTTGATATCCAGAAAGAATTCAGTTTTGGAATTCTATTATATATCCAAAACAATAAATTGAGAGACTTTCCTGGAAATAATTTGAAAAAGTTTTTTACCTGGATGGCTCAGCAGATGTGTGCTCATTTCCCATTGCAAATGGTAGGCAGGAGTAAAAGGAGAGGAAGAAAACATGAAACAAATGAAAGGATATTAAACCCAAAAGCTAACATAAGTAAAAAAACTAAGAGGTCACCAAAGGGAAAGACTTTGAGTGCCTGTGATCTGGATCCAGTTATCAACCTCCAAAGAAAATAATGAGGTGTTATTATTTTTATTATACTGGAATGAGTAAAATGAACATCTTTAACACTGTTTATTTATCTCAAAGCTAGGTCTGAGGGGAAATTCACTATGAAAACAGAAGACCAGAGTAATCTAAAAGTAGAATGTAAAGGCACTCGTTGTATGTGACTTTGTTTATGTTTATATGGATACAGGCTTGATTATATCAGTCTCTAAACTAAGCAGAGTTCAGGAAGACACATGAAATGGAAATCTAGTCACTATATAGGAATCTTTAAAGGGTTCAGAGAACTTCCATTCTGAAATAAAACAAAAGTAAAAGTAAAGCTCTGCTGCTCTTGAACAACTTCATTTCCTTCTTAAATATTCAGTTTACCTCATCAACCTTTTTACTTGTAAATTTTGAAAATGAGGAACAACCAAACAAACGTTTCCAGCATGGCTTGAGCATTTACTCAGGAGTCACCTGAATCCTTTACATTCATATTTTGGGAAAGTATAGTGAATTTTGAACAGCTGTGCTCAAACCCCTCTCTGACCCAGGTCCACTCTCACTCTGGAAGATCAACACACAACATTCAGCATTTCCACTGAGCTAGGGCCAAAGTCAAGTGAAATCATACAGGTGTTCCATTTCTTATTAAATGTAAAGAAGTATGCAAAACCATAGTTTTCCTGTGCCATGAAACAACACAGAAAATACTCAGAGGTAACTTCTAATGAAATGTGACTGCAGATGATGAGTGAAATTATATAAGTCTCAGAGGAGAAGTCTGTTAGGAAGGGGAAAAAAAAGGCCCTCATATAATTTGTTCAAGACTCTTAAGGAAAAAACTACACATAGAATTATCAGCATTGTCTGACAACTGAGCAGAATAAGTAGAATAGTCTAGCTCAAACAGAAGAGCTGAGTAGAAGCCAAGATACCATTTTCTTGTTAATTTCTTCAGGTTTAAGGACTGCAACATATCAGGGAAGTTTATGTGTATCTGTTGCCTATTGTTTTCATTCTGCTCAGTAAAACTGAGCTGTTAAACACCGTGATGGGATTTCCATTTGACCATGTGCAGGGAATTTAACTGTAACTTAATATTTACTGTTATAATTCAACATGTCAGATCAATGATGTCAATGAATGCTGACTTGTCCCAGTAGCATTTGTTACTATTACTGCAATAATGAAGACAGGTGAAATCATTTGATGATGTCTGTGGGGAAGGGGAGCCTTTGCCAAATGTTGAAATGACTCAGAATAGGATGGAGCACTCAGTTACTCTTATGGTAGTGACAAAGAACTTTTCAAAATGCTCTCCAATTAGATAATTTACTTTTTTTTTTTCCAATGCATTAAGATTATGGGCCAAAGACTGTAAAGGTTGATAACACATCTTTACTTATACTAGGAGCAGAGATATTACGCTATGTTATCTGAGCTCTAAAAACTTAAAGGTTAAAGGAAAATTAAAAAGTTATTTTGTTCTAACTTTCTCAATATAACTCTGTATTTGGCCCTAATTCTTCCGTTATATGACTATATTTTGTTCAGTGGAAGTCTTTGAGTCTGGACCTGTTTCAGCAGACATCACATCGCCTGCTTCTCAGTTATCTTTGAATAAGCTTAATATTTAATTTGTTTTTCTGATGTTCCTTATTCAAAAGTTCAATATACCTTTTATAAATTTTAAAAGGGTAAATCTAACATATATTAATTTAATATATCAAATAATCATAGACTGAATAAAATTTTCTAACTTAAATTTTGATCCTTCATTGTTTTTAATGCCTTCCTATCCCAATGCTTGTAAACATTTGAAAAATAGTTTCCAAGTAAGGAAATTATTAATTTATTTAATACCTTCAGATTATAAAATTTTACTATGTGAAACTGTGCACTTTGGTATATTTGAAAATAAATCAGACCTTTTATATTATATCCTACTATGACTAACGCAGTTTTAAGATTTAAAAATTCTATCCTGTGGAAAAAAGGAAAGCTGACATACTTTTTTCTTTCAATCCTGCTTTTTTCCAATTTATTTTTTTTAATCTTTTCTTCATTTTATCCCCCCATGATACCTTGTCAGAGAGCACAGGCCCCAAAAGATTTCAAAGATTTCCTGAAACTTCAGAATCCAGGAATACAGGAAGAGTCTTGAGGGGGTTTTAGTAATGCCAAAGAAATGGAAAATAACAAATATTATGGGAATACTAAATACAAAGTGAAGGATGTGGCTGTAAAGTCCTAGACCTCTAGATTTAATGAAAAAGTAAACTTGTATTTGGAACTAAACACTACAGCAAGCTGATGATTTGAACCTGGCAGAGATTTTTTCACATCTATTTTGTCTCAGCACTCATCTCTTCTATAAGAGCTGTTTTGGAGGGTTTTCATATATTACCTTTTCTGTCAATTTCATGCTGAAAGAATCAAGGCTTTTAAATAACTGATAAATTGTTTTCTCAGCCACAAAATTAACAGTAAAGACCACTTGTGTTTTAGACTATAAATTGTAGGTTTGTGTAGGGTGCGTAGGGAAATTTACATTTGTGGATTTTTCCAATGTCAATACATATACATGCAAGTGTTCAAAATGTTAAGTGCGCTGTTAGTTAGAATAGTACAGAATTTTTCCCAATGTTTGGATGAGACCCCTAGAGTTTCCAGTACAAACTACTTCTGTATGTGGATTTAAAGGATTGTTTCTCTCTGGAATTATATGTATCTTTCTGACACTGGTTTTCTATTTGTGCCATTGAAATTCAATTCTTCCAATGTTTGCAGAAAATGAGCACACACACAAAGCACATTCATAGATGTATAGAATCAAGTAAATTTCTACCCAAATATTAATGTAAAAGTTTTGTCTCATTTGTCAAGCTCTCCTTATTTTCATTGTTGTAGAAATGCCTTTTCATTTTATTTAAGCTTCTGTGTGCTGGAAATTAAAATCTTGACTATGTAGCTGATAATCAGCCCTTTACAAAGTAAACTTTACCTTTCACCTTTTCACCCTGTGAGATAAAGCATATCTGAGTATGAAGGCTGAACTAATTCCAAATTAAGGACTTTCTACAGGAAAAAGTACAGTTAAAAAGGAGGAAAAAAAGTTAAAATCTTACCTTGGGCCTATTAATCAAATTGCTGCAGATTTTCACATATATTTTAAACTCTAAAATGAAGACTGTGAACCAAGAAGCTATAGGTAATTTTGGACAGTTACTGCTCCATAAATTAAGCATTGACTGCAATGCCTAACCCCCTCCCCTTAAACTTCATGAGATAAATTGATGGAAATATTGATGCAAATCTATAGATAGCAAAGATGTATAGACATTGGAGATGGGGACAAGTATCTTTAAATCAAATTGACACAAATTTATTGAAATTTTAGATTAAGACAGTTCTTGGTCTAACAGCAGTTCCTTCTACATGGTAAGCTTCAACCAATTATTTGATCTCAGACTTTACATTCATATCAGCAGCCCTGTCAAACACTGGATATTCTCTGGGTCTTACAGCTGTCCTAGCCATGAGTGTTGGCTACAGTCAAGGGATGAATGGTGCATAAGACCACTCTGACAAGTTCCTGGCATTCCATATGCTGTATTGATTCTAGCAGAGTTGCTTGGATCAAACTGAGGTGGGAGCTGTGGGTTTAAAACATGAGTTCTCATATTAGTTGGGAGCTGCTGTAATTTGCTCCACCCTAAACAGTCTATATGTGGTCTTCCTGCTTGCAGCAAAAAACCAGCATATTCCCCAGCTGGAAAAAATATGTGGATACCTCTACCCAAGACAATTTTGACAGTGTTACCTCTTAGGTAAAGTTATAGAGACAATTAATTGCGGTAAGAAAAGCAGCGCATGCCGCTCTAGGACACCTCACATACTCCCTACAGCTACACACAGATATGGTTACATACTTCAGTGCAATTTCATCTGGATGAAATGATTTGTGTTGGGGCAGCACAATAGGCTGCCAGTGCGTAAACAGTCTCTTAACATTTTGCAGCCCATTATATTTTGCTGCCCGAGGCAACCTCATGCTCTGTGTGGTTATACAGCCCTGTTTTTATTTTCTGTTGTTGTCAGATATGAGCCTATATATCACTGCCTTCAGGAGAGGCTGGGCTCAGCATCTCTGTATGTAACATAGCATCGGCAGCTGTGATGGCAGGCAGCTACTCAAGGATTCTGCTTCGCAGTGAAAAGTTAGTTTCTGAAAAACAAGAGGAAAACAGCACTAATAAATAGACAAAACAAGTGAATAATATTCTTTACTAATTATTTTCATTCTTGGAAATAGGTTGTGTGGGTAATAAAAGTCTACTCCCCATGCCCTGTGCCTGAAGTGCCATTTGCAAAGGACCAGCCCAGAGTTGGCAGCGATTCCAAATATGTTGTTTTCATGTCAGCAAGTCCATCTTGGGGATTAAAATGACCTTCCCAGATGGAGAAGCATTTGGTACTTCCCAAACCTGCAGTCAAAAGGATTCTGAATGTAAACATGAAATTCAAAGAATGGGCAAGCATTGGTTTGGACAGTAAAATAAGCAGATTAGTCAAATGACACAGTCCTTGTGCTGAGAAATATTGAAGCCTTTACAGTGAAGCTGCTACTAAAATGAATCATCTGCTAATTGTTAACACATGCTGTGACACCACTGCTATCTTCTGTTCTAAATGTCACAAAAACATGGTGTCTTAAGATATATAGGCTGATATTTCATTCTTTTTTGTCTTGAACCACGCACCAGAAGTATCAAAACATCCTGTCTGCAGTGTATTGGCATATAAAAGAAAGCAACAGAAAGATGGAAAAATAAATATTTTAATGGACAAATGTTTAATCGCACATTGGGGAAGACATCTAATATATGTAAATAAGAAACTAAATAGAACATATTATCATCAAACAATGTGAATATCAATTAGTTTAAACAGTTTCATCTAAGCATTTAGCCAATACTCAGGACCCTGTGGGCTGTTTATTGGGAAGTAAAAATGCATCGGCAGTGTCCTGGAAGTATTCCTGTTTATTTCCAAAGGAAGCCAGACCTATTTCCTCATGCAACAAGGATCAAGCAACAGAATGCAATTTTTGTATTTGCAGTTGCAGACTCCTTTCAAGGCAGTGCTTAGCACCCGGTGAAACACAGGCTCTGCGTTTGTAACTGTGTCTCCACTGCTCTTCCTCCTTCCACATCATTTCCCCTGCTTCTCTCTCACATGCACAGGCACATCTGTTTCAGTGCAATCCCAGCCTATGGATCAAATGACTCAGGGCTGCATCACTGGAGGAGATGCTGTGGGTTACTACTCCGTGTTTTTAAGCTGTGTACTAAATGACAGAACTCAATGGCTCCTTTCACCTAATTTAAGATACTAAAAGCTACAGTTACTTACAATTCTGTTAAATTTGACTCAAAATCCTCTTCAATACTTTTGTTTCTGATGAACTCATGATTTTTTCTGTGTCTGTGTTCATGTGCCCAAATGGTTATACATTGAGGTCTGCTGCTTAGTTGGTGCATATTGTTCCATAAAAATCATGTCCCCATTAGACATTAACAAGTTTCATGTTGGCTACACAGGAACTTCAGCACCAGTTCTTGGTTTTGAAAGTATTTGTTGTTGTTTTCAAAACTGCTGGATTTACACCAAGGGCAAGGAGAAATATTTCTTCTAAAGCTGGAAATGTTTTTGGGTTACCGGTCTCTACAGAACCATTTCAACTTTTAATATTTCTAGATTAATAACTACATGTTAGTCACCTCGAGTCTTCCAGATAGTGAAATGCCCTGCATGATTTTTTATTTGAGTAAAGGATTTCTAAATTGTTTTTTAATAATTACATTCCTACAGATACTTCCAAATCAACCTCTTTTTTCCCTGGCATCAAAATGCATTTTTTTGGGCCACTCACTTCAGTGTGAACAGGACTTGACTGTCTCCTGTAAATTACTTGTAGCTGTATGGAAAAAGGGAAGAAAAAGGAAGGAAGGAAGGAAGGAAGGAAGGAAGGAAGGAAGGAATAAAAAGGTGGAAAGGAGGCAAGGAGAGAGGGAGGGAATGAAGACCTCTTTGATGTAAAATGCATTCATTCCTCAGTGAAACCATACAAACAACTGATGTTAGAATATATGCTTTTAAGTTATTTTCTTGGTAATTGTCCCCTCTACCACCTTTAATTTTAACAGTAAGATGCCACAGAACAGTTGGAAGCACTTCAACTAAAACCTGAAAAGTATGCAGACACCTAACTCCTTTGGAAAATATATTATTTAAAATCCCTGACTCTTAAGGTCTCTTCAACTTCACACAAGGTAAGTTCATGCAGTGGTGTGCAATTCAGGACAGAAATGTACATCCTCTGAATTTTCTGAGTTGTATCCTTAAAATATTTACCTTGAATAAAATCTTCATACCTGCAATAGAGTGTGTGCATGTGCATCTGAGTGTGCATGTCTGTTTTATTCCATTCTGCTACTCTTGGTATGAAGAGTCAAGGGAGCTTGTGTAAATTTACAGTCCTCATTGCAATAGCTGCTCCTCTGACTGGAGCATTGGTTTTGGCTTTAATTACGATAGTAACTGGAGTCTACCTGTTCAGAGTCAGCAATGCTAGTTCCAGTGAGGATGTGATTAAGACATTTGTAACTGTTCTGTCCCTTCTTTATAAACCTCCATGATAATTGTCTTGCTATCCCCATACGTTTTATGTATTCCCTGAAACTCAGCTATAGGCAGGAGGTGTGGGTCAAGGCATGGCTGAGACCTAAGGCTGATGTATCAGCAGCCTGTTGGAGAGATGTTGCAGGGCACTTTCCATGTGCCTGTGTTTACACACAAGTGATTTAGTCCTTCAGAAAGGGCATAGTGAAAACTAGTTTCTCCACATTCATACTTTTCATTGTAAGCAAATTTCAAGCTTCAAGATATGATATGCAGAGAAGGCATATATTTAGTATGGGAAAAAACTCCTTATTTACTATTAATAGTAAATCCAACACTAGTCACTCCATGATTTTTTGTAATGCTGAAGCTGAAGTTAAAGCACAATGCTACATTAACAGACACATGAAGTTAGACTTTATTACAAAGTGAAGAACTTGAGGCACAATCATCTGATTTAAACTCTTTGAAGACATTAAGAATGATATCCACAAATCCTGAAACATGCTGTTGCTAGACATCTAAAATTAATCCCTTCCTAAACTGTTCACAGTATTTTGTGACAATACAGACATTTGTAAAATGAACAGAGGAGAAAAATTTTTCTTCAGAATGGCCCTAAAGCTTTTCCTCCATGCATACATTGCCCTTCTGCAGAGCTTTCTGTACCTTAAATTAGCTGGGGACCAGTGGTACCTTTGTACCTTGGTACTGGAGGTGAATACACTCTGGCAAATTTAAGACTTAGGAGGAAAGTGCTTTTTTTATTCTTCAGTCAGTTCCCGCTTTAGAGATGTGTCTAGCATGAATTTTATTACCCTTGTATCTCTTTTTATTATGCTTAGAAACAGCCAGGCCACAGAGCAAGAGAATGGTTCTCTGATGTGCTTGTCTATCACTTCCTCGCTGCCCTTTGTTCATATAACATTCTTTTCCTATGACAGTGCTCTGTATCTCTATCATTTCCACACTCACAATTCCACATCTCCTCCACACTACACTTTTAAATTCCCGTGTGCCTTTTATAAATGTTATGCCAGAGCTTTTATTACTTATTAACACTGTCAGCAATTATTAATTTCTATGTTTATAGGATTTGAACATAAGTCTTCAACAGGGTACTTAGGAAACCAAATGAGAAATGTTAGAAAGAGCAGCATGGTTACAAAAAAAATTTAATCAAGGCACAGAATACTTGCATAGAGATAACAGGAAAAATGTTGGATATGCAGTGCTATCTTCAACATCAAACTCCTTCTCTTTAGAGAAAAACATTCAGCATTAAAATGTGCTGAATTTCTTCTGTCTCTTCTTGCCTTTCTTACTACACTGCATGACTGCCTCTTGAGCTTCCTCACTGCTGTATCCAGCTTGAATAAACAATGTGTAATAGCTTTAGTGATAATCTCTGAGACATTTAGAACTACATTACATCCTTCTCTAAGAAGGAAAAACAGCCGAGATTTTTCTTTCATCTCAGAACAGGGAAAAAGCCACAGCTGACCATCATACCTGAATCCAATTTGAAGGAAATTAACAGAATTATATTCTATGAGTATTCTTTTCTATTTTTTCTATTCTCTTCTTGGGTATAAATGATAAAATTAATGCTTTTGCTTTAAGGGCTATTCCCTACTAGAGAAAGGAGTCTTTAAAAGCAATACAGCTTGCCTGAGATCTGATATGTCCTGGATGGTGCCCTTAGACCAGACTCCTAATCAGGCAAATGTCCAGAGAACCATGGGATGAAGACAGTTTCCAGCCTTGGAAGAGTCCAAAAGAGGAAAAAAAAGGTGCTATTTGCTTTGACTAATACTATAATTTTTGTGGAGTTACTTTATTGGGGGGACCATCAAAATTCTGGGTGCAATTTTATCTTTCACCTTGTTATTCTTGTCTCACAGATTTGCTAGGTAAGGACTTTTTTTTTTCATTTAAAACCTATGCAACTCCTAGTTTTCAGTATTTCTTTTCGACAATATGAAAAATACTTTATACTTTGCTCCTTTTACTGACCAGTGTTAGACAAGGGATCTCACCCTTAGGGAAGGCATGTCACACAGGTACACGAAGCCCACTGGTGTGTGTATAAATATTATTGGCGATTCATCTTGTGTATCACGCATTTTCAGTGCCACAAAAGGCACTTCAGCTTACTGTCTAAATGAATGGATTAGAAAAAAGGAGAGGAATGTCTTTGAAGTAGCAATTATTGAAGACTTTTCTATTAAATGTAGTCTTGAGGACAGCCCTTCTGTGATGGTATTTCACATCTCCTTTTCTTTGATCAAGTACCAGTGATAGAGATGGATAAGTGGTTCATAACATCTCATGCAAAAATATTTTCACATATTTACATGGCTGCTCTGGTAGAGCCTTAGAATTCTTAGAAAGGCTACACCTAACATGACAACTGACTTAAATCATATCAATTGATCAGAGCTAACTTTCAGATATGTTCTGTGTTACCCAGCTCATGCCACTTGGAGCAGAACCTTTCTCCATTGACTCCATGAGATTTACCTACTAACAGAACATTCCAATGTTTTTAATCAATTTCTCATGTTTTCTATGAATATAGTAACAAATTAAGTGTAATGCCAGGAATATCCTCCAGAAAGTGGTGGTTTTGTTTTTGATTTTGGGGGTTTTTTAGGGTTTTTTGTTTGTTTGGGTTTTTTGTAAGCTCTTTGTTGCACTGTTATAACACTGAGGATCTTCTACTGGCACTGGAACTCTACTGTGGGGTGGAAGCTGTGAACCCTTGAAACAAAAAACAAAATATTTCAAATAAACCAGAAAAGTAAAACCTAAAGTTATGTTAATGAACATACAGATCAGAACCCAACCCTCATAAGTTTGCTCATCACTTTAAACTTCCATCACTAAAAAAATTTCTTTTTGTATTTCAGGTGTCAGGAGTATTAATTCTGTTTATTCAGCAGGTTATGGATTATCCCCAGAAATAATGAATAATCTTGCCAAAGAACATGTGAAAATAAAGTCCTTGTTCAAATAATTGGAGGGGCAGGGAGGGAACTACAGTTATTTATATTAATTATTAGTTGATTCACTAATCTTCATTTGATCTCTCAATTTTCTTTTCTATTTAAGTTTTGCAGCCTTCAGAAAGGGAAGCTACTATTAGATGCCATTTAACATCACAGATGTAGATACCTGGGGCATAGATGTGTATTTAGCACTGTCTCTGCCAGAGCCATTAGGACGCTGTTCTGCGCAGTTTTAAGGAAAGCAGAGGAGAGCTTTGGCACAGCCCCAGGAGTGAGCACCAAACACACATGGTCTGTTGGCTGGTGTAGACTTTCACAGGAGAGCATCTGTCATGCTGTCTGGCTGTGGATGAAGGAGATCGAGGAAGTGTATCTTTTCTTCCTGACTATTCTCCAGGATGCCATGCACACTTACATATGCCATGCTCCTTACATATTAAGCGTGTTCCTGTACCTTTCAGATCAGTGGATTAGGGGAAATATTAGTTTTGTGGTAAAAGACGTTTTCCACACTAGCTCACATCTCTGCCTAATCTCCATGCAGAGCAACCGCTTTCAAAATAAGCTGTGCTTTTACTGCCTTTACCACCAGTCCATCTTATTGTTTAGCAGGGATTGTTATAAATGATGTTAAATTGGTGGCAGGTATAGATCAACTAGAAATATCCAGGAGACTTTTTTTTATTATTATTATAATATACTGAGAAATTATTGTACCTGAAAAGTCTTTGTGCCGTTGATTAAAAGAATAGTCTAGGTTCTGGTGCAACTTTTCTAAATATCCATGATAATAATCAAGACTTTTAATAAAATAAACTAAAGAGATATTAAGGCATCATATTGAAAAATATACTGGTTTAGGAAAGCAAATAAGATACAAACCACATTTTTGGAATACATTTTCAGCATTTGAAAATGTAAAGTTACTCTGTTGAATGCATCTGTATTTGTTTTATTCCAGTGGAAAAACAGCAAGAATTACCCATATTCAGTGCAAATGCATGTTTACCTAGGGATCTAGAAATAGAGCTGAACTAGTTCACATCAGGAAACAAACTCCAATCACACAGGTCAATCGTTTCCTGTTTTAAGGTAAAAGCTTTAAATCTCTAGAAAGCAACATGGTCACTGGAGAAATGCAGGCACATTGTCCCCATGGGACTCACTGAATGCAAACCCTGAACAAAATAAATAGATCTTCATGACAACAGTGAAATTCAACAAGTCGTCACTGCTCTGAAAGAGCATTTAATTTGTTAAAAGAATACATTGGATAACAGGGAAAATATATCAATAATCATACAATGGTGACAACAGTTTAAACATAAATGTAGATCACCTCTTCTATACTTAAAAAAACAAACAAACAAAAAAAAAAGCTAAGCTGGGGAAGACTGTTTCAATAAAAATAAGTTCCCAAAAGAAAATTCTGTGTAGTAACTGTACTAGAGAAACTTTTAAGCAAAGTACTACTGATCAGAAAAAAATAAATCAAGTGGTAGGCTGCATGCACTAATAAACAGTCAGCACAATAGCTCACACTCCCTAAAATAGCATGAAAGCATAGTTTAATGACAAATCATGAGCTACTTCAGAAATGAAGAATGGGTGGTTTTCCATAATCCTCCTAACTTTCTAATGCACTGTGAAGCTGAAGAATATAGGTCTTTCTCGGAACTGTGGTAGCCATTACTCATTAACAAACAAATTGTCTTGTATCACTTGTGCCTAGTGATAGAAATATATAAATATATATAGTGAGATAAAAAATAATCAAAGCACACCTGGTTACTATTTGTAAAGACTTAACTGTAAGTTTTTAATGATTAATTTATCTGGCATCTAATACCTTAATAGATCATGAGAAACATCAAGGGAGGAATGTGGTACTGCATTTTTAAAGTCTCTTTCACTCTCACTGAATGATAATAGGCATGGAAGCTATCATTAGTCTTGTTAGATGATGGTTCCTTTAGGAATCTCTTATATGTTACCTTTTAGAGGGAAGGTCAGAGAAAATCCCCCTGGGAGTCCCCTTGCAGGATACAGCTAACACAAGCGTAAACTGTATGGAAATGGCTAAATTATCTTTAGAGAGACCTTGGTCTTTCACATCAATCAGACCTTTCTGAACTGGTAAAACAGATAAGCATCCTGCTTGTAAGACTGTTATTATCCATATGTTTGTCATGACTGTCACAACAAATTTGGAGTAAAAAGACCGTTGTCTTACTTTTCTAGTCTGTTGGTAAATACTAAAGGTAGGTGCAATTTATTTTAGTAAGAGCCACATGAACTGTTAGTATAAAACTGTAATATTTCGGGTTGGAGTTAAAATCCAGAGAGTCAGGAAACATAAAAGTTAATGCTACAAGAGTAACCTTGATGCTACCTCTGCGCATATCTTGTATATTTTATGGTCTAGGTTTTACAGCAAAATCAATAATCTATTAAGCTTCACATTTCGCAAGGAAACAGGATTAGGAATGGAGTATTTATGATTGGTAATTGTCGAAAACTTTGTGGATTTCTTGACTTTTCTTGACTTTGGTTATATAAACTTGATGCTCTGCATTTAAGTCATTTTAGTTTTGAAGGTTTTTGGAGAATAGGCTACTTGCAGTGTTGGCTGCTTTTTTTTGCTTTTTTTTTTTCTTTATTTCTTTTCTTCTTTTTTTTCCTCTTGTCAAATTTTTTAGCTTCCTATGTCATCAGAAAAAAAAGACATGGGAAAAAGCAAGCTTTATGTCCATCCACTCTTTTTATCCTAATAGAATTACTTAAGTGGTCTACAAGATAAAAGTAGCAATAGTTCATTTGCATTTTGCCCAGAGTGACTGTAAATCTTTGGCAAAGGAATTTCAAATGATAATTTAAAATCTTTACTATCACAAAATCTAGATGAAACTTTGGAGAGATTCTACAAAATGATTGAAAATGCAATGATAGGTTGTGTTTTCAAAGCCATATACCAAAACTGATTGAACAGAGAATACTTTTCCTGAAAAATCAACATTTTGGTGATGCCTTTTTTCTCGTGGTAAAATATTGAGGCAGACTCAGCAGTAGCAGGGGAAAAGGGTAATTACCTTGGTTTTACTAGGATCTTTGGAGCAAAGTCCGTTACAGACGGAAATACGGTGGCAAGTACCCGGGCCCTTCATGCATCCAAGTGCTGCAAACTTAGAGTACGGGTCCACACAGGTGCAGGAACAGGCTAAGCCCCGAACACGGGTACCAGAACCAACCAACTACAACTCCCGAACGCTCCCAGTATACAGTTTTTATGGACTTCACAAATTAGCATATCAATCTCAAACCCCCAATAAGAAATGTGATAGACTGAGTAACAGTCCCCCTACCCTCCTCAATCCCCCTCAATGAAATTCTAGTCTCGTTTACAAAAAACATGTTCCAGAGAAAAAGAGGCTCATTAAGGTTGGAGCCTACAGCTCTGAGATAGTGTAGAGCTGTTGACTTCTCACTGGGTATGTTTTGTCTTCTTGCTTGGTAGGACCCCCAAACCAAGCTACATATCAGACTACAAGAATTATAG
Source organism: Dasyornis broadbenti (assembly GCA_013397935.1). Classification (NCBI taxonomy): domain Eukaryota; kingdom Metazoa; phylum Chordata; class Aves; order Passeriformes; family Dasyornithidae; genus Dasyornis; species Dasyornis broadbenti. The sequence goes on from VZRN01005523.1 coordinate 1,745,249, forward strand.
GTATGTGGGGCTAGGATACAAGGGATATGTGTAAAGGGTACAAGGAAGGTAAGGGGTTTAAAATGTAAAGGGTATAAAAGAAAAAGACCTAAAAAACCATCAGGCATTATTGGCAAAGAACAAATTTTTCTGTAGGAGAATTCTGATTTTGTATTACAATTTTGGTTTTAAGTTTTAAATTTCTGCATTATAGCAACAGCAATTCCAAATCTCACTCATCTTTACACTCAACATGTGAGATACTACCAATCTTCATAATTTGGGCATTCAAGCATTGCAGAAGAAATAATAATTAATTCCTTTACCAGACACCTTAGGGCCGTACTTGAATCCTATTATGGCACCCAAGGGGAGCCTGGCCATGTATAACCAAGATGATGAATAATTTGAGCTAATAAATAACGAGGTCACCCTATTGCCTTCTGGGAAATAATGAGGAATGCTGGACAGGCTGCACAGGCTTGTATGAGGAGCTCTGCATATGAGGCATTAAGTGCTGGTCTTATGAAATTTTGGTTGTTAGCCCATTTCTTACTTATAAGAGTAACTTTCATTTACAGAATGATTTAATTTTGAAAATAAGCTATCCTTTCTGAAGTTAATTGTGAAATTATTTTATGGTATACCCTACTTCTCTCTGATGACTTTGGCCCTGTGAATTTATTGAGTATCCTCATATTTATTGGGTATTAAGGTTATGTTGGCAAGATTGCCTAAATAAGTGTATGGCTGGTTCTACTCCAAAGGTATCATGAGAATAAGGTAATTGCTAGTACTATACCCTGGCTATGTTGGGATACATCAGAGAACTCTTAGTCTGAGTATCCTACCAACATTTTAACATGAAATGTCCCTAACATCTCTTGCTGTTATAGCTCAGAAGGTCTTTGTTTGTCTCCAGACACCCTTCCCTGTTATACTTTTGTCCATGTTCATTTGCATTAAATGAGGTGTTTGTAAAAAATATTGGTGTTTCCTAGGAAAGATGAAGTTTGAGGGATCTGATTTATTTCTCACCTAAAGTAGAAGAAAAATTCTAAAAACACATTTTCTGAGATTCTGTGTTTAAAATAGAATAATCTGTGCATGAGTGGCAGTAATAAAGCTTCACCAAATCCACTGAACTCAATCCATCTTCCATAATTCTCCATGTCTGTGATTCATTTTAAATTCCTTAATTCAATTCTCACCATGTCCAGATACATTGTCTTTCCCCTTTTCTCATTCAACATTTTTTAAAGGTACCTTTTCTCTACGACTTCATGAGGTGATGGCTGTTATAAGGCTTTTTTTCAATAGACTAGCAAGGCTCACAAAGATGTCTAAAAATTATCTTTCATTGCATCCTGTGAGAGATGTTATAAGCAAGGTAAAAAACTACTGAAGTCCAAAAGTAGACGTAAGCCCAGCTCAGTGTTTTACTCAAACTAAAATTAACTTAGTGATAAATATCCTTCACAACAGTTCTCTGAAATGGAAATATATCCAGGTGTTGATATGGAAATGAGTATGATAACCTCTCTTTCAGCTTCTTTTCTGTTAAGTCTTCTGTATGTGATCTGAGAGAGAATTATCATTTATTTTCAAGGTCTTGACCATTGACTATTTTGCTTCTTTCTCCAGTCAAGTAATATATTTGCTACAGCTTAAAAATTAGGAACAGAAGAGACAACAAAAAGAAACATTTTTTTTTTCCATTTCCATGATACTGTTATAATCACTTTAGCCAAATATGAATTGGGCTCCTTTGAATCAGGAGTCTACCTTAGGTCACAGGACTGAATTTAGCATTGACTACTATGTCTTGCACTAACCTTGCACAAACATGGATGAACTCCTGAAGCCAGCAGCAGCTTCAGAAAACTTTAGTGTCATGAGTGAATTCCCAGCACCCAGTCTAGCTCTCCCTTGGTGTATGGCTCTGGAATAAATTCTGCTGCTTTCTCCTTCTGTCTCTATTTTTTTTTTTTTTTTCTGTTTTTTGTTTGTCTTTCAATGAACCTATTATTTTTCATCAACCTCTTTTTCTGTTTAGGCCATGACACATTGGACATGCTTTGCCCACAAAGGATAGTTCTCCATTTCTAAGAAAACTTGCTTTTTGCTCTCAGCATGGGAAACTTCATATGATGTCAAAAAGACTCCTCTGTCAGAAAGGTTGATGTGAAAAAGAAAACTAGTTAAAAAAATGAGAAAAGAGAAGGGAACAAACAAGAAAAAAAAGGGAAAATGGAATAAAGGAAGAGAGAGAAGGGAAAATGAAGGGAGAAAAGAAAGCAAAAAGGAGGAAACAAGGAGAAAAGAGAGTGGAAAGAAAAAAGAAAAATCACTCGTCATTAAGATCCAAAAAAAGGCTCTCTCAAAAGAGCTCAAATACAAAAATCTTCATTTCCCTTTAACTCTGATTACTAGTCAGTGAACTCAGTGAAAGTATTTCTTCATGTCCTTCACTTCAGTTTAAGAAAACATAAACCTGAGATTGAAACAGGATCTCAGGTAGTAATTGGGTATCCTTGGCCTCCAATATTGTTATTCAGGGGATATCCCTCAAATTCGATTTCTTTCTCAAGGTATTAAAAGTGCCATTTGTTGGGCTCAGAGCTCAGTCTGTTCCTGACAACAATGTCTTTTTCCCTGAAGATTTTTCACGGGGCTCTGTATGGATACTGAAATAAAAATAATTTTCCTCCAGCAAGGCTGGTTGAGAATATTTTGGTTCCAGCACAGATGCCCAAACTGCTTCAAGTCAAAATGTGCTACCATCAAGACTGTATTTGTTCAAATAGGGTTCAAGATCTAAAACTACTCCATGAAAAGAAAAGAGGAAGTCTCTCAATTTTCCTTGTAATTTCATACTGTTGCGCAACTCTAGCTGTTTTATTTACGGAAACAGAGATTATTTTTCTGAAATCAGCAATTAAAAAAAACTGTTTAGGATGCCATTATCATCTGCTTTGTCACCTTAGACTGGGACTATGTCTTAATGTAAGAAAAAATCATTATATTTTAATGATAACAACCTCTACATTATGTCTACATTTTTTTTCACTAAGGTTTTCTGTTAAAATATTCTCATTTTTTCAAAGACAAAATTTAATACCAAACAATAGCTTTCTCACCCATCATGTAAAAGGCCAGGTATGTTTTACTTCTGGATTATTATACAAATAATTGAATTAGAATTGTATCAACACATAACTTACCGTGGAATACTGTTATATAATCAAATAACCTTACCTACATCAAAGCCCCATTTTTAGCAAACAAAATTAAATAGTGAAAATACTTTTGTATATTTGCAAATAGCACATAAAAGCTCTTCTTCCTCTAATATTTATAGCACCTCTTATATGTCCTGCTATTGTTTCCCTAAAACTATATTTAAACGAATGTGTGAAATGCAACAAGAATCTGCCATTTCGCTTCAAGTAAATCAGAATATTCAGTGTAAAAATTTAAGGTGCAGCTGTTTCTGCCATTCATTTGGGTAATCACTGTACATAAATTTATACACCATGAAAAGCTTTATTCATGTTCATATGGTGTGAAAATTGAAAGGAAAACTCTAAATTAATTACCTTTTTAAGCAAAGCAATTTAGATTTATCACATGCAGCAAGGGAATTTGTTCACATATTATAAAGCTGCTGTGAAATACTGAAATGAAATATGAGTTAGGAAAAAGGGTTTACGCTCTGTAGAGACTTTAAGATGTGAAAAGCAAATTAGCTGCCCCTGACTTCAATCAGCGTGCTCTTATGAGTTTGGGCAAAGTCTACCTGCCGCAGCAGCCTTGTGCCCTGCGGAGGCTCCGGAGTAACGCGGAGCAGCACAAGCATTTGTCTAGAATCACCTGGGACTGTTCCATCACCAGCAGCAACTTTGAGAATATGGACTTCAGCTTCTGAGGTAGCACATTGTTATTTTTCCTTCACACCTTACTAATAAATGTCAGTCTAAAGCCATTAGATAGCAATAAGTCTGCCTGAATACAATAAAAAGAATTTACTCTCTTCTGCTAGGAAGTGTCATTTTCTTCCGCATGAAATAAGTCAGTGGATATGTAGAAAAGCATTGCTGCTTTGATTTCTGTGAATTCTTATGTTATTTCACATTATGAGCCTCAAGTTCCTCACTGCATATACTTGATTATATCCCAGTATTCTACCAGTTATTTATTCAGGTAGTGTTTGCCAGCATGCATCCACCTTTAATTTACACTTGGAAAAGGAAACATCAGTTGATGAAATAATTTGCAGCCAGAAATTGATCTCCATGAAAAGAAAATACACTCAATGTCTTTTGCCATAGGAAAACCATGCCATAAACAAACTCACCAAAATACAGAGTGAAAAAATTATTTCTTTCAAACACAGCCGTGTTTCCTTCATAGACAGTATAAAATTACCAGAGGATATAATTCAGGGAAGGAAAATATTTTAAGACTTAATTCTTCAACACTGTTGTTTCAGCATGGTAACAAAATCAATGCTAACAAAAATCATCTCCTTTTAATCTGTTATTCTTTTGTTCCACTGAAGTAACTCAAGATCAATATGTATTGATTTGCTCCCTAATTATATTAATTTTACTTTAGAAATTAGGGAGGCCATAATGAGAATGTGAAGTTACTTGAAGACAGTACATTATAGGTAGTCTAATTTAGCAGGAGTCTGTGCATGAGATTAATTCATTAAAAGCAGCCAATTACCATACAAACAGGGGAGATAAATAAGATTTTCTCCTTTAATTTGCATTTTATATATTCCTTTGTAATTTTTAAAAACTTAAATGAATTTACAACCTAACTATACTTTTAATGTATATCCGTTTTATTCCTGGGGAATATAATTGCATTTAATTTTAACCTTTAGCTTTCTCTCTTAGACATAGCATTTTAGAAAACGAGATCGTGGCATCTAGGTGTAAGACATTTTATGTGACATTTTTATTAAGAAAAGTAATGAAATGTTAATACTTTTAACAGTGCAACTTTTCTTTTCACTAAACTTTTCTCCACTTAGAGATGGTAAGATGTTTGGTTGATAGATAATGATACAGAAGATGAAGGTAATTTGACTTGTCTTGGATAAGGATCAGGCTCATTAATGTATCCTGGCCATAAATGACTATCTATAAATGTAATAGAAATCATTATTTCAGTTGGATAGCCACATATTTTATCAATGCAAATGACTGCTCGATGATATGATTTCTTTGAGGAACTTTATTTGTTGTTTGATGAGGTTAAAATGGAATAGCTTGTTGTTAGAATGAATCTCTCCTTGCTGATTTTACATTATATACCAGCATAATCCAGAGAATTGACATACTGGTTTCTTTGTTGCTTTACAGCCGAAGGACTGGGAGTATCTCCAGTGAAATATCACAAAAGTAATCACACTTGTGTAATTTAGTGTCTGTAAAGACAGAATCAGACCCAAGGGATATTTAAAAGAAACTTACTCTGATGTTAAGCCATTTGTAATTCTTATTAAAATTTAACAAAAAGTCCTTTAGCTAACTGGAGACTCCTTTATTCCGGAGAAGATAAGTGGTGTCATTCATTTTTTGGGGAGTTAGAAAGCTGACAAAAAATAAAGAGAAAAGAAAATAAAAAAACCAAAATAAAGTGTCATTAACCTAGAAAAAATAATTGAAAACGTACATCTTGAGATCCATAAATTATTGTGTATATAATACAGTGTGTTGATACTGATTCTTGCCACAGAGAGAACACTCGTGTAAAAGGTTCAGTCCAGTTGATTTTCTTCCTTATCTCCCTTCCCAACACCTTTATGTTAAACCTGTAATAAAGTTGTGTTTGATGGCCTCTCTATTCAGGAGCATTCGAGGAATTAATTGCAGAAAAAAAGTGTGTCAGTCCACGTGATGTGGACCTTAGGATAAAGCCATGGAAAATACAACTGGAAGCAGTCTCTTCAGTGGGAAACTGAAGCTCATGTCTGAATTCAAATAAGTATATTCTCAAAGAGATGATACTGAAAGGGATACTAAGCGAAAACTCTGACCCTGTGCTGCTAAAATTCAGTGCAAAATCTTTTTCTAAGAGAAAAGACCTTTGGTTTTCAAATTTTTCAGTTCTTTACCTCAAGCTGAGCTATTCTTTGGTATTGGTACCACTCAAGGTTGTTCTCAATAAGACAGATACCAGCAGCCATGAATGTCTTTGATTGATACCAGTGGACCACAGGGAAGACCTGGACGAAATTTACTGGCTTCCTTGGGTGTCCACCACACAGACATTGGTGCTAAAACATAACAGAAACAGCTGAAGAGATTAGGCTACCAAATTGCTGCAATTTCTCTATATGCTGCAAGCTCCAGGAAGCAATAAAGAGGAGTTTAAAAGCAGTTTTACCAACATCTGGTGCCTTCTTAAATCCAAGCTGCCTTTCTCTGCCAGCAATAATTAGATGCTTCATGGAAAGACATGACCAATATGAAGAATTGTCATTCGTATTGCAAGCAGATTGCCAGACAGATAACACATCATGATAATGATGATGATAATAATATAAAAATGTTATATATACTGCATTACTATTACATTCCTGCACTGAATGCTGCACTGCAGAGCATAAAGAAGCCTCTTTATAGAAGTGTTCAGCTAAAAACAAGGCTGAGATTTTCAAAAGGAATCAATATCTTTTTGTCGTAGGCTTTTCTACTGTTACCCATGAGTGTAACCACTGAACACATGCTCCAGCAGTGGAATGATTCCACTGTATCTGGGTACAATTTAAGAACAATGAGAAATGTCATCCCATTAAGCTTTTCTTCCTTTTTTCCCCTGACAGTCTCAATAAGAGACTGAGGGTATATCTTTACTTGATAGGCCTCAGTAGTAACGTCAGTATTATTGCAAGTATAGAAAACCTATTACTCTGATTTTATATCTTCTGTATTTAGTTATTACCTTCTGAACCATAAACTTATTCAGGTTGGAAAGGACCCCAAGATGTCATCTAGTCCAACCTTCTACAAAAGTGCACCTTATTAATTTTAATGTAATTTGCATGTCAAGCAATGGAAAAAGAGTGTGTCAGTCTGAATGGCAGTTCTGAGCAGCCACACTTTGGATGTGTTTTTCTTTCAGCCATCTACATAATTCGGAACCTTTATTTAAAAAGAAAAGGCAAGAAACTCCTTACAATGCCCAGGATACCTCCCT
>VZRN01005523.1:1752454-1777605 GCA_013397935.1 Dasyornis broadbenti
CCCCCCCCCCCGACTAAACCAAATTAATTTCAAATAAGTCAAAATTTATATGGATTTTTTTCATCATATCTAATTTAAGGTGTCTAATTAGTCAGCTGGTTAATCAAAATTAGCTGCCAGTATTCACTAGGCATAGGACACAACATATTTGCATCGTAGTTTTTCTAAGGATATTTTACTTATATGTAGGTATAATGAAATTGGAAAGAAGTTAGACCCTGGCTTATCATCAAATTTGGAAATTTAGAATAACTACATTTTCACTACCCATGTCATAAATTTTGCCTGGGATGGAACCAGCAACAGAAAATTCAGTCCACAAATGTTTTCAAGACATTTATTTACAAGATGGTATGAAAGTTGACTTTGACATGTTGGTCAATATTGTTTCTCCTCAAAAATCATACTGAAACAGGAATATTTGGAAGAGCTACCTACAGCTGAGAGTGAACAAGCCAAGTAAAAAATGGCACAATATAGACACAATTGAAGACACTTTATTAGTTTTTGGCAATCAGAGCACTCATGAGCAGCCTTAACTTCCTTCCTTTACCAGAAGGACTAGGTCTTGCTCAAACACAATTTCAAAAAAATAGATAAGCTCTTTTCCTCGAGATAAGAATTTAAGAATTCTGCATCTTCCCCCATTATCAAGTTTGGGTTTTTTTTTGCAGCAGAACACTGCAATTCTGGAACTCAGTAGGCCATGGATGGCTTGCTCTCTGAATGAGACACATTCTCAGTATTTAATGCTGCTGGTTTCATTTGCTGATTTCATCACTGAAGTCCAATACATGCTAATAAATCAGAGAGGTCTTTTTGCAGTATGAAGCACAAAGCTGTCTGGGGTTTGAATTTCTAGCTGGCCATGTGACATATGCACTGGATTGATGGTTCAGCTCTCAGACTGTTTTAAGACTGCTATTGAGGGGTACCTCTTAGTGAGGTGGAAATCTAGGTATCCACAAAACTAACAGTTTATAAGCTATCAGCTAATTTCATATATGAAACTGAACAGCTACCTCTCAAAAATACCTTTGCCTGGCCATTTGTCTGCTTGGGTGCCAGACTGGAAACTTCTAGGACTCTTAAGCAAAGGCCTGATTCTCTGCAGTCTGCCAATTTGTTTAATCTCCACTCATTCAGGCAAAGAAACATCTGAAACAAAGAAAGAATCAGGCTTTCATAGGCTGACAAGATTTAGAAAGGCTGCTTTTAAGCTTTAATGCACAGATTATGCACATTTCTTGGATGAAGATCTATTGCTGGAAATCCCGCTCTTTCACCTCCAGACTAATAGCTCATTCTCTTCATTCAGAATGATCAGGGCACATTTGGGTCTTGGTATGGAAGAAGTCTTTCTGTTTTTGTGAGCTCCTAACTTGCAAAATTCTGGCTCTGAATCCCCGTTCCTCCATGTACTGCCCTGAGTGAGATAAGGCTGAGGTATTTTGGTTGATCTTTCTGTTCCTTTCTGTTCAGACTACTGTAAGCAGAAGATCCCTGACTGTGGAACTTGTACAGGTGAAAACAAAAACAAAATGCAGTTTAACTCCCCCTTGTTTGCTCCTGGGGCAACAACATATAAAAGTGCCTAAGATAAAATACACAAACCCTTCAGGAAATAGTAACATAAACCCAGTCTGACACATCATAGCCCTAACAAATAAGCTACAGATGCATGGGACTCACTTGTTTCCTTCTCTTGTTCTGGCCTAAAGATCCTTGCACTCTTGACGGTGCTGATGTTCAGATTGAAGCGTAATAGTGAAGCAGCTGCCATTGCAGAATACCCTTTTACACTGGTAGGTGAAGCAGCCTCAAGTGACTTTAACTCCATTTGGACTAAGGCTGGAGTGGTTAATACAGGTGGAGACGTCTCTCCTTCTCCATGGATCCTTCTGTCAGAAGCTGTCATGCAAACTAACTTCATTTTCTACTGCCTTCCCTATAAAACAGCTATCAGGTTATACATACGGCTGCAATGCTTGTGCTTCTGTCCAGGGTGTACCCTGAGCTGCTGCCAAACCTTCCTGGGTTTGTGTGTAGAGTCTCCATCCCCAGTGCACTCACAGGGGGCTTCCTAAATCCATGCCTCATGTGCATGGAATTTGCCTGTGTGATCATGGATAGCAGTGTCTGGGTAAGAGCAAGTAAATGAAAGTGGAGAGTTTTTAAACAATGTATGGCTTCCTCCATCACTGGACTTTGTGAGTGATCATTTGTTTGGACAATCCCATCACGAAAAATGAAACCAGAGTAGTCTAAATCACTGCTGGGGGTTGTTTGAAATAACCAGAATAACCTGCTTGACTTTGCTGTGACACATGCTGGAAGAGTTCCTCAGGCTGCTACAGCTGACAGGCAATTAGGAAATTGTTCCTTGCCATTTCACAAGCTGTCGGTTAATGGCTCCCAGCTGAAGCACAGACACTGCCGAGGGGAGTGCTAACCCTGTTTCACCAAAGACCCACAGAAGGAGCAGAGCTGGATACAAAGACTCATTGGGAGACAGGAAAGCAGTAAGGTTGCTGTTAAAAACAGTGGCTCCTGGCCCTGACACCTAAGGCTGATTGGGCTTGTGTCCACCGCCAGCAGCGGCTTGCAGGGGGACAGGCTAGGGGAGAAGCATGGATGTAGTTAGTTCAGCTGGAAGCCATTAGTGTACAGCTGAGAGGCAACAAGGAGCAGCTTCCTAAACTGCTTCCCAGCAATACCTCTAGGAGCATTTCCTTTTCAAGGCAGAGTCAAGATGACAACATAAGACTAAAACTGAAGTTGAACTTGCCTTATGGCAGAATCAAACAAGCAGGTTGGAAGTGCTCATATGTTTGGGAATAAGTGAGAAGGAGTTTATGGACCTGTTTTCTATCATCTCTCAGCTGTTTGATCCTGGCTCCCAGCTAAGACCTCATAACTGACTGTGAGGATGCATGCATTCTCTTTGAAAGCAAAAATGAAACAGGTGAAGACTAAATTCGATGACTTTCAGTGATTTAAACTAGCATCTTTAACTTTGCTCTGAAACAGAGCAGAATAGATTTCTCAGAAACCAGTTATGTAAACCTAAGAAGTAATAAAAGCCAACCTGTTATATGTTAGCCTCAAAAATGGCACAAAAGTCCCCTCCAGCCGCACTCTACAGTAAAAATTCTTAAGCCCAGTTGCAGAGCTTGAGCATTTGTATGTTTTTCTCCAGAAATTTTTCAGAAGAATTATTTTTTTGGATGGCAAAGATGGTGAACTAATAGAATAAGCTTAGTGATTTACTCATGTGGTCAGTTAGAACAGACTGCCAGAAGCATTTTCTTCAAGACTTCTTCTAGGGATTCTTGGTGTAGGCGGTTTTTTTCCTGAGCATGTTCCCTGTTGCAGTACTTATCTTTCAGCTCTACCTTTTCTAATTTACTTTATGAGAATAGAAAGCACTCAACTATTGCCTTGTGTAGCCTACCCCTAACAGCAAAAGCTGCTGTAATGACAACTGATGGGCTTTTGAAAGCTAGGCAGAAATCAGTGGGCTTTTCAAAATATTTATTTTGTCTGAATGATATGACATGTCTGATACCACCTTATAGAGCCTTTCAACTTTTAATAACACTGTAAATCAGACACTATGAGTTTTAATCTGCAAAATATTTATGAATTTAAGAATTTTTAGGCTGTATATTGATTGGTCTTCTTGACAGATACATATTTACAACAATTTTAATACATTATGCTCTCTTCTAAATTCAACCATATTATAAAACTGTTTCTCATGTGAGAATGAATGTATATAGTACTATGTTCAAACATTCCCAAATCATAAGACCAAAAAGTTCATATTTATTTTACAGAATATTTTAGGACAGTTCATCTGTCACAGAATATTTCATGTATGGCACAGGTATACTTTCAAACAAACTGTAATATAACAAATTTGTTATTTCTTTCTTTTATGGTGGCAGCTGCATGCATAGAACACTGCAGACTGGTATCAAGGCTGCATATTAATGTTTAATTAATTGTCTAACCCAGTTAACAAAAGGATTTTCAGTCCTGTTTCTGATTTCTGTAATGACAGTACAACAGTATGAATACAAGTTTTATCTACTCACTAGCAAATTTAAGGCTTGCTGTGTGAATCTTAACACTGAATTAACACGAATCCTAAAACATTAAACTTTCTTCAAACATAATTGTTTTCTGCAAGGATTTCTCTTTTCTGAAGTGCTATGTGAAATACTAAAAAGATTTAGACAGTAAAACTAATTCCAAACTGGCCTTTGATCTGAGATGTCAGCTTCAAGATGTAAGCTTAAGTTCTATTATAAGCAAGTAGATGTTCTCTATTCATGTTCTGAAAAAAGATAACTCAGCTATAGTTTTTTGCTCTACTAAGATTTCTTAGGAATGAGGTGCACTGTTCTATTTATCTACCCTTCCCATATGAACCTAAATTATTTTTTGTTTTAAAAAGCATTATACCAAGCTTAATAGCTTTTCAGTTACTTAGCATTTTACACTTCAGCATTTTGCACTCTGTTAATGTTTCTGTCAGTACTTCTTGAGACAGATGTTCTGTTAGAGCAAACTAATCATTTTTCTAGTGTATTGAAAGGCCTCCTAGTGGTTGGTTCTACAGAATTCCTCCTTCAACCAGACTAATATATGGTATTAAATAGTTTGGTAATGGTTAAAATTAGGAAGGTAGTTATGATTAGCAACTGCTATAAGCAGTATAAACATTAATTAAAAACACCATTCATTCTTGGTGTCTTGATTATAATCTCATACATAACATTATGCTACAGTCTTATAAGTACTAATTTAATTTTGCCAAATACTACATCTGTGGAAATACGTTGAGTTTTCAGTGTGAATGAATTGATATTTACCGGGCATTTTTCCACACTCAATTGAAAAGGTACTCGTAATAAATCAAAACTTGGAAATTTAAGGCATGTCTTACTAATAGTTTTAATCAAAAGGAACATTTTAAAGTGTCAAATAATATTTAACTCTTTTGGAATTAGGTCTGCTTGGCTTCGAGGCTCAAAATTGTCAATTTAAAGACCGATAGAGGAAGAGGCAGTTTCCCTGCACCTGCAGATGAGATAGCCCATGAATAGGTATACTCATGAAAAAGACTAAAGATCAATCCCTCCCTTCCTTTTTTTAAATTGTGAATCTCAGCTCAGGACATTCAGGATACAAAGCTTTATCATGATAAATTTATGGTATTTGAATTCTTCTTATTTATTATTTGAATATTTAAATAAAATTTTAATACTGAAAAAAGCTAGTTTCAGATTTCTCTTTAAGAATATTTGTACAAATGTGTCAATCTTCAAAGATAAGCAATAAAAATTGAGTTGAGAGTTTTTCTTTCTCATTCACATGCAATGACAAATTCAGAAGGAATAAACTTCTTTGTCTATATCTGAAGTGTTTCTAGGTCATAAGAAATCAACTCATAACCTCTGGCTTCCATTTTGTGAAAACAAATAACAGGATTGGAAATAACCTCAGAGAGATACGAATCTTCCAAGGTAGAATATCAATAGCAGTACTCAATCGATATTTCAATTATCACCAGAATTTTCTCAGTATTTCTAAGCCATTTTTCAATCAAGTATTGTGAAAATAAATAAAGTCGCTCAGGGATTATGGAATATTGTGAGAGATAGGTGGAAATGAACACTCCAGTCCTGCAGCTTTGCTGTGTGAAATCACACACACATCCATCACCAGTTAAATCAGTGCCCAAAACAAAGTAGAGCCTGAGCTCTGCAATCCCCAGCTCTGGGTTGTAACCCAGTGATGCCAAACAAGGTACCAGCCAGCACCTCTGGATGGCCTGGGCTTTCTTTGGTGAGCTAGAACAACACCAAGCTATACAGAAGCTGGACTGGAAAGTGAAGGCTAAAAGCTGAAAGAAAGGGTTGTTTTGTTAAATATCCCTACCAGCTTCATTAACTTAAGGGGAAAGGGGTGCACTGGACCAAACAAGGAGCCCTCGGACAGATGGCCTCAGGTCAGATGAGGGAAAGCTGAAATAAAAAATGTTTTGTTGTTTTCAGCAGATATTTTCTGTCCTCTTTAGCACTTCATGAGATGAACTGCTTGAACATCACTGAAGAAGGACATCAGAAACCAAGGTTTCCTGTCTGACCTAAAATACCACGTCGATTAGCCAGAAGGATATCAGTCGGGTGTTGGCACATGCAGGGACCCTATTTCCCACAGGCAAAGCTTTAGTAATTTTGAAGAGAGACATAAGAAACCTATGCAAAGTCAGGATTAGATCATAGTGTCATTCTTACTTGTTGCATCAAGGACAGAAATTTTACATTGATGCAACAGCAGGACAACATGATTCTGTCTGAGGTAGGTGGCAAAACAATCAAGAATTAGACACTTTCCAAATTTCCCCAAATGTTAATTAAAACAAGGAGATAAAAATATTATCTTCAAAACTATACACAACTGAAAAAATAAACTGGGAAGTATGAAAACAACACAATCCTGTATGATATAGCATTGCTAACTCAAACTCCACAGAAGGAAAGGGTTTGTCATTTGAGTATTGTCTAGGTACTAGGCAGCAATAAGGACATGTATTTTATTTAATAGTACTCATAAATGAAACCAAATGCAGCTTCTTACCACAGTCACTGGGATGAGTCATTCTGAAACACAATATCTTAACTTCAAGTCAAATCTTAAGCAATCCAACAATGTTATAAAACAATGGCCTGTTTATATGCCCATTCAGTCATTCTGTTCTGACTTACTCATGGATAGCATGGTACGTGAAGTCTGGATAGACTCGTGTGAAAACATTATATTTTACTATAATAGTAAAATTATAGGAAACTGAAGAATATATAGATTTGTAAGGTCATCTCTGTCAATACCGTGATTCTCTCAAGAGGTTCTATGCTAGCACCCATTAGCTCTCAAGGTTAAAATACTGTTACTGAAGTCAAGTGCTCATGTTTAAATATGTTGAAGGAAGAATATAATTGTGCACTAAAGTCATGCACAATAGCCAGCATGTTACATAATCCCCCTCTTCTCCACTTTTATTCTTTTAAAAAATAATTAAAAGAATATAATAGGACAATGTGGAAATCTTTTTCCCCTAATAAATCGGGCATAACATGATTCTCTCAAATTAAAACAAGATGATTTCACAAAAAGTAAAGAGGCCATTTGTTGCACATAGATTTTTCCAAATTAATGTCTTCCGCATCCTCTATAGTTTTGAGTTTTTCCATTGTGTGAACACTACTGATCACATCAGCTGGATTATTCCTTCAAGAGTAATGCTGAAATTTTGCCAAAATTGCCTTCATATTCTTATGAAGCTGACAAGATTTGGTTTCTGTTTATTCATACAAAGTCTATTCATCAAGGTCCAATCCATTAGTGATACTAGTTCTTCAAGGAATAACAACTTTTCCTGAGATTATATACCTTCCTTTCTGGAAGGATTACATACCTTCTAATTTCTTATAGCCCATAGCAAGTTGTTAGGCAAATGAAAACACTGTAGCAAAATAATCTTTCTCATTGGATAAAGGCTTTCAATCTTCATAACGGAACCACCATATAGCTCTTTGAAAGTAGAGACCAATACAGCTTTGTCAGTCTTTTACTTGGCAATTTTAAAAGGAATGAAGAGAGAAAGAGAGAAACCTACAGTTTCCAAGAGTTTTGCTAATTTTACCTGACGTATTTTCCTGGGATACAACTACTGTTTATTAATAAAGCAGATTAAGATAAGATTTAGGAAAAAGTAGTAGCCTTTGGAGTCAAAACCTCAATGACAAAATGTTTCGTTTCCTCTATGCACTCTTAAATTAAGTACAAGTTACAGTGAAGCAGCACATATTCTTCCTGGGTTTGGTCAATTATTAAAGACTTAATTTAAAATGTGGAATGTTTTCATTACCTAGAGACAGCAAAGGATTGCAACTGCTGATGTCATATCTGACCTTCTCTATTCCTGGATGCTTACTTGTATTTATAGTGAAGCATCAATGGCTTATTTTTTGCTCTTAGCCTAGAAAAAAGGTTTTGCAACAGGCAAAGACAATAGATTTAAGCAGAGATTGTACAATAAAATGGAAATATTTTAGTTTAGAGGAAATTTTTTAACAAATACACCCTAGCTGAAAAAGAGCACATTACATGTTGCATTTCACTTTAGTTAAAGACTAGATCTGTGAAATCTCCCTCTGTTCTTATTCTACAGCCTTCTTAGTCTATTTCATTTCTTTCCTTTTATGGCACAGCAAGGAGTGTATTTTTTTATCCAAAGGAAAAATGAATTTTTGCATGTCCTGGGTTGCATGTATTTACATGCTTTATCAAATTCACACCCCACAACATTGTAGACAATCAACCAGCAAATATCACCAACTCTTCAGGTAGTAGAATCTCAGATACATGTGAGGGATATCTTCTCATCAAAGCACTGGTGTCAATAATGGAAACATGACATGACAGGCAAAGGAGCGGGAATGAAAAGACAGATGCTGATGGGGAGCTTTTGCCACACAGTCAGTCATAGTATAATTCTAGCTATTCCGTATAAAACAGACAACAGGGATGATTGCTATTGTTTTACTGATTAGCCATTCTCTTCCTTTCGTCCCAGAGGGCACCCTGCCCAACTCTACTTAGTAAATATTGACACCTGTAAGCCAAGCTGTCTGATGCCTTTGGCTCTTCAGCTCTCTTCCCATCTGTTGCCTGGGAATTTTAAGTGAAGTATTTTGGGACACTTGCTCTCTTTTCATTGAAAACTGTAAAAAAAAAAAAAAAAAAAGAAAAAAANGAAAAAAAAAAATCACTACCCAAAAGCTAATCCTAGAGCCACATGGCTCTAGAGCGGCCTGTAGTAACTAAAGGAAAAACATAGCATATGTAAAATGCATACCCCACTGGCCTCTTCTGACTACTCTTCTTTAGTTAACAGCATGCCAGGGTAATCTGCTTAGTTACCAAGTGGAGCTTTCTTCCCTTTTCCCCATGAGATCACCCTGACCACGATCAAAGTCCAAACACATTCTCGCCTAACTCTATTGTTCCCAAGAGTGGGATTAATGACTAATTATGTCAGGTCACTCATCCAGATGGCCTCTCAGATGTTCCTTTGTCATTGCCTGACCTTCCATATGCCCCTTTGACCTTCAGGTTTATTTCCATGGCAACATGAAGCCTCAGTTTCCTTGCTGAGATTGCCAAGAAGTGGCCAAATGGGGGAATATGGGATAATCTACCCACACTTTGTATTCTGCTTCCATCTCATGCCTTGTTAAATCCAATGAATAGATAAAAAATGCTATCTGATCCCAGCTGAGTGATGACCATGGTCATGATTCTATGTTACATGCTATGTTTTTTAAATTAGCAGACAGCTTTGTACATGGAAACGTGCATTTAATTTGAAGAACATCAATCGCCATAATGTGATCTTTTTATCTCATTAATGTTAAGCAAGGGTAATAGAATGGAATTACAAAATATCACTGTGAAAGGAATACAATTCAGAGAATTATAGATATCCTCCTTTAAAGCCCTAGAGATGTTTAGATAAGTCTACTTGTTCAGTTTCATAAATTAAAGATTCTTTTACCTTTCCCGAGGTTTAAATTTAGCCTTGGGTGTTGATCTTATTCTAAAGAAGTATTTTAATGTGGTTAATGCAGTGAAGAAATTTTCTAAAACAACCAAATAAGTAAGTACAAATATAAAAGGCTAGTGGCTGATGAACTCAAATAAAAAGGCTGAACGGTAGTTCCATGAATAGAACTGTCTTTTCTTTCAGCATTTAAAAATTAATATTTGAAAAGGTATGAATTTACTACTCTGTGCTGTCAAATGTAGCAAAACTGGTTAACCCTCTTATTAGCAAGTCATAAAATGAAATTATAATCTGCTGCTTTATTTTAATCTCCTTAAAAGTTATTCATTAATTGGTTAAAAACAGTTGCATGTGGAAGAGTGAATATCATGTTTACTGCTCACTGTCCTAAAACAGCATCTCAATGGAACTGTGTCACTACTTATGCTGCATCCCTAATTTTTGTCAATGATTATGTTTTGGTTTTGTCATTTTTTTCTTAAAGAGCCACTTATGTGAAATAAATGGGACGTGGAATATAACAGTCAATCTGGAGGGTCATACGAGCCCAATTTCTTCCTAGTTTTGAAGAGTACCAGTACGTACTATTTTATAAATTGCTTTGCAAATGCATTCCAAAGATATTGATTGATCTTAGTACAAATTCTTTAAAGACCCAGAAACATCTACAAAGCTAAACACAATACAGTGCCCCCAAACTGCTTATTTGCTGTTCATTTCTAATCTTCTGCAATGTGCACTGAAAGTATGTCAGGGAAAGTTATCTCTGTGTATGCATGTCTGCATAAAATTCTATAAGAACTAGACTTAAATAATAGTATGGTTTTTAAAGATAAATGCAGAGAGATTCAGAAACAAAGGTGACATTTTAATGCTTCCAGCTCTGCCCTCTGTATATACATGTTATTAACCATCCTTCATCCAGATTATAATTTCAGTTTTATAGTGGTATAACTCCAATGTAGGATCATGGTGTTTAACTGAAAAAGACAGAGATTATTTACATAAAACAGTGCACGTGATTCCCCTCTCATGCCCTCCCATTCTGTAAGAAGAAGGAGGATGAAACAGTAATGTATCACTAAATTTTTCATTGTTCCATTCAAGAAATCTCTCATATTCTGTCCCATGCACATGATCAGCCACTGAAGAAGGGAAATAAAGGATCTCTGAGCTACAACACTGTTTCGTCATTTCCCCTGAATCAGAGTGCTGGACAAAACCAGGGACCTGAGCAGAAGCTGATACATCATCATAGCTTCAAAGTCTTTACCATAATATTTCTGTACAGAGGATAATGTTAACATTGTGTTCAATAATTTCAGTTTGGTCCTTTCAAATTTTTAATTCTCCACTTTCCAAACTTTGCACTCTACTGTTTTTAACTGAGATTCTAAATGTTTCTAAGGAGAAATATGAAAAAATTTCCCTGAAGGAAATTCCATTGTATGCTACAATTCTCTAAGTATCAGTAGCATTTCCTCTTCAAGAAAAAACAACCTTAGTGAAGCACAGATGTATAGTTCATTCAATAGGCAAAAGCCCATTCTCAAAATTCATAATACTGGGAATAATCTTGTACCCTGGGGTAATGTTCCACAAATACAGATTAGAAATTAAATACTACTTGATTGTTGTATTCACAAATACACAGACCCTCTACAATCACTAAAGCTTGTTCACTGACATGCTTATGCATAAATAAGGCAGGTAGAACACGGGTAGTACATTGTATAATACAAAGAACAAGTTAAACTCTTCAGAAAATAAAAGAACATTTTAAAATTCTACAAACAGTACCAAATCAACACACATATTTGCATACATTTGTTGTATAAACAAATAAGTAAATACATATACACTTTGTAAAAAGACAGTAACATGGAATAATGGGATTATTTTGGAGGCACTTCATAGTCCTGATTAGGTGTTCTGAGAAGCCAAGTGTGACTTGAGAAGGAAGAAAAACCCCTATGTTTTCCAAAATGGCCTCTAATCATGGGTATGAAAGCTCTTTTGACATCCAAATGAGTTTGGATGTGTGCACATTCTGTTGATTTTGCACAAAAGTGACAGGGTGCTGAAAGACCCATAAAAATGATTGGTGTGTAAAACTTTCGTTCGTACAAATGCAGGCTCCATCAAGGACCACTGGAAAGTTTGCAGGATGACTAATATGCTCAGAACAAATTATTTAATCAATTCATCTACTGGGAATAATGAGAGCAGTTCAATGATTTACCATAAACATTAAGCCAAGATATAATGACATCCAATCTTTTAAAACAAAGAAGTTAACATGAAAGAAATGTCTGAAATATAGCAACTAGTTGTTTAGTATTCAGAATATCAAATTCTTTAGAAGTAACTTGCGCACAGAAATGCCTTAGCAAAGAAATTCAGGAATGATACATAGAGAAATCCATATAGCAGATGGGAGGGACAATTCCATCTTTATAACATAATTAGTTACTTACAAAGTAATGCTGTGGCCAATCATTAATACTTTGAAAGTGTCTATTTCATCAAAGTTTAATGACGAGTGTTTTATCATGCTCCAAGAAGTGATTAAGTAGAATTCAGTATGTCTTTTTCAGGTCTGGCAGGATTATCATGTGGTTAAGGATAGATCGGATGTTCTTCATTGCTCTTCCATTTAGCTGAGGCAAATCTTTGAACAAATTGCACAGATGTTCAATGTCTGTTTCCCCGCATAAGAATTAGAGCTAACAATAATAATAAAAATTGCTGCTGTTATATAGATGTGCAGTGAGATTACATTAAGTAGTGATTGTAAGGTACAGTGAAAAATAAAGTTATATTATAATTGTAGCATTGTAGTTTTCCTATGATGATGTAATATTCCTATGTAGTAAGGACAGTTTGGAGTGTGCAAGGACTGTAGGACTTTGCTTTCCTTTATTAAATGACTACATCCTTTACAATCGAGCTAGTTTTTGTAGGGCACCCTGTGTCATGTAGAAAGAAAGAAAGAAAGAGAGTTAGGAATAATATGCAGTCGTACATCTAGGTCCATCAAGAAAACCCTTATGTAATGCTGGCCAAAATGGAAGGTACCCATATCATAAGCAAAATAATTTCTGAATATTAAGTGGGAAAACACTTTCTACAAATTTGCAAAGCAACTGAACTTTTGCCTTAGAAAAATGCAATGCCAACAGAAAAAAAGAGGAAAGTTGTTTTATCTCAAAAATCTGTATGTGATTTTGAACATTAACTGTGCATCAGAATGACCCAAGCATGCTTATTCCAGACTGTCAATGCATTAAGTCATATTTTCCAGGTACTTGATCAAAGGGATGCAGGAGTTTAAGTGAGCTGTTTTGAAGTGTATAGAGTTGGTAAATGTCTGCAATGTTTTTTTCTGCACTTAACAACATTGGAAAGCTGTTTGGTATGTTGATATATGTGCAAGGATATTCCACATCCTTTGATGTTTACTAATTCCATTAAATTTATTTTTAATGAAGTACTAATAAGAGTAAGAAATACCACTGACTCTCAGAAATACCTATGCTATAGACTAGTACTTTTGCAGGTGTGCACCCCTTAAACTATGTATATAGAATCATAGAATCATTTAGATCAGAAAAGACTTTTAAGATCAGCAAGTCTAACTGTTAATCCAGAACTGCCATGTCCACCACTAAACCATGCCCCTAAGTACCACACCTATACAACTTTTGAACATTTCCAGGAATGGTGCTTCCTCCACTTCCCTGGGCAGTCTGTTCCAATGCCTGACCACACCTTCAGTGAAAAAAATGTTTTCCAATATCTAACCTAACCTCCCCTGGTACAACCTGAGGCCATTTCCTCTCGTCTTATTGCTTGCTGCTTGGAAGAAGATACCAACAACCACTACATACAACCTCTTTTCATGTATTTGTAGCACGGTAAGGTCTCCTGGAATCTCCTTTTTCCCAAGCTAAACAACCCCAGCTCCCTCAACTGCTCCTCAGAAAACTTGCGCTCCTTGATAAGGCCCTTCGCTAGTGCCATTGCCCTTCTCTGGAAAAGCTCCTGTGCCTCAATGTCTTCCTTGCAGTGAGGGGCCTAAAACTTAACAGAGGATTTGAGGTGCAGCCTTAACAGTGCCAAGTACAGAGGGACAATCACTTCTTTCACCCCGCTAGACATGTTATTTCTTTTACAAGTAGGATGCCATTGGTGTTCTTGGCCACTTGGGCACACTGATGGCTTGTGTTCAGCTGGCTGTCAACCAACACCCCAGGTACTTTTATTCCCAGCAGCTTTCCAGCCACTCTGCCCCAAGCCTGTAGTGCTGCATGTGGTTGTTGGTACTCAAGGGCAGGACCTGGCACTTTGGCTAGTTGAGCCTCAAACCATTGACTTTGGCCCACTGATCCAGCCTGCCCAGATCCCTCTGCAGAGCCTTCCTGCCCTCCAGCAGGTCAACACTTCCACCCAAATTGGTGTCATCTGCACAGTGACCGACAGAGCACTCGATCTACTCATCCAAATCATTCATTAAGATATTAAACAGAAGTGGCCCCAGTACTGAGCCCACTTATGACAAGCTGCCAACAGGTAACTACATGTCATTTCTTTGGGATCAGCCATCCATCCAGCTTTTTACCCAGTGAACAGTGCACTCATCCAAACAGCCAGTTTCCCTGTCAGATTGCTGTAGGAAACAACGTCAAAGGTTTTACTAAACCTGGATAGGCAATACTAAAGTATTTCCCTCATCTGCTAAAAAGATCACCTTGTCAGGGAAGGAGGTCAGGTCAGTCAAGCAGGACCTGTCTTTCATAAACCTGTGCTGGCTGGTGCACAGTACTTCCATTGAACAGTTTTGTGATGAGCGAGGAAGAAAAGAAAGATGAAAATGAGCCAGCTCATCACTGCTGCAACACAAAATACTTGTTTCCCTAACTTTTAGTGTGTGTGTAGTTGGTTTAAAAAGTACTTTTGAAGTTGCACAAATAATCTTACAGACAATAAAGAGTAAAACACATTCTATGCTAACAGCTATTTATGCTTCCCCTTTTCCTACCCACAATATACACAAAATATTTTTATAGAAGTATTTCTAATATTGTATAGCTACAACTAATTATTTGGACAATATAACAAGAACACAATATTATCATCATTACTTTACAACCCAAGGTCCTGATCCAAAAAGAGATGCTGTAGTGTATAGGAAAAGATTGGGAACCATTTCACTTGAAGACACTAAAAATATCAGTAGGACCTATGCTGTGAGAAGAACAGTATTCCAGATCCTGCAGTGGTGAAATCATGTTTTTATTTAGAATGAAAGAAAACAGAATGTTTCTTGACAACAATAGCACCCAGAGTACTCATCTGGGTTGTGGGAGACTTCATTCCTGTAAGCTGGATCACTGGCAAGCTAGAAACCCCTGAGCTAAGGCTTCAACCAGAGCTACAAAAAAAGGCAATACAAGAAAAGATTGTCTCAATAACTCAAAGGATTCACAAGGGGGTCAATCACATGTGAAAGGTATTTGGTTTTGTTGCCAAAACCCATTAGGATTTATTGTTAAAAAAAACAACACAAAAAGAAAAAAAAAAAAAAAACAAACCAAAAAACAAACAAACAAAAAAAAAAACCACAGAGAAGTCCAATCCCAGTTGCCCACGCAAATCCCTTAGCCAGTAGCCAAGGTAGAAGTTAACTTTCTCTTGTTAGAGGAATTTCCTTTTCTCCAAGGGTCCTCTCTGGGGAAGGAGCCAGGAAACAGGAGTTCTCCATCTCCTTAGGTAGTTGATCAGGGGAAATTGGATGCTGGTGTTGAAGATGTTTCTCCAAACCTGCCTGTTTGAACTATGCTGTTTAGTAAGGAATGGCCTCAAAGCAGCAGAATCATCATACTGCCTGATCATCAAAGCAGCAGAATTACCATACTGCCAGATCATCAATCTGCCTTGTCTGCAGGGAAGCCTGTGTTGCTTTCATGTGGGAAGAAAAGGGTGTGGAAACGTTGACTCTGTCCTGTCCCCTTTACAGGAAGCAAATCTATCAACCACACAAGTTAGCTACCAACATGTGTAAATGAACTACACATTCTTGTTCAGTCTCAGCATTAGTGATTCTCAGTGCCAACAGTTAACTTTTCTAAATATAAATCAACCCTTAATGTGAATGAAATGCTGAAATGGTCTCATCAAAACACCAGGATAAAATGGTCATAAAACTAGGCTTAGGGATAGGCCTGATTAAAGCATAGGTACTTTAAGCCTAGCCTACAGACTAAATTCCTCACTTCATATGGTTGTATCTCAATCTCAGTTTTCATTTCAAAAGAAATTTCATCTTTTCACTCCCTGCAGGTTTTAAGGAAGGGTTGAAATTCGAGCCATCTATAACCAACTCAGGGATGCCTGTCTGAGTTTTGAAGCAATCCTAGAAAGAAATTCTATGAGAAGCAAGCTATCTCCTGCAGCTCAGTAGGATTTTACTCTCAAGACCACTTTCTTCTGTAGCCCAGAAAGTAATACCATTGCAGTGAGGAATGACATGGTGTCAGGTGGAGAAAAAAAGCCTCTCAACATTCTTATCTAAGATGTTGAGATAAACATGAATCTTTG
This sequence comes from Dasyornis broadbenti, assembly GCA_013397935.1. Taxonomy (NCBI): domain Eukaryota; kingdom Metazoa; phylum Chordata; class Aves; order Passeriformes; family Dasyornithidae; genus Dasyornis; species Dasyornis broadbenti. The sequence continues at coordinate 1,768,695 of VZRN01005523.1, forward strand.
CTTTCCCATCAGAAGAGGACAGAATGGCTTCCACAGTATCCCAGGGCACAATGGCTGTTTCTGCTTTTAGAAGGAAGAATACAAGCCAATCTTGAGACACACATTTATTATCACTCTAGATATACACCAAGGCCACGATGCCAGAGTGGAGTTATGGGTTTGAAAAGTATATGCTTGTAACTACTCTTTTATCTATCCAGCTGTCTGAAGCATAATAGTTTGTGCTTCAAAGGCTGTCACTGTAAGTAAATGTATAAACCAGTCAGAAGGTTTCAGCGCAGTTTCTCTTTTCTTTTAGTGGCATTGCTGAAATGGTCTAGCAGTATGTTGCTAATCTTCCCAGCCTCTCAAACATTACTCTCAGCCTGGCCTACAATTAAGAAAATTGTCAAGCTATTTATTTTCTCACTGCTTCTCTTTGTCACACAAGAGTTGCCCACTCTTCTCTCTTTCAGCTCAGGCTCACCAACCAACCATTGCAAGGCACGGAATAGGGAGCAATACATTTTCACTAAAGATTTCATCAGACAACTCTCACTAGAGAAGTCAGGGTTCTCCTAGGAAGAAGCATCTCTAGCAGTTGCTCCTAGCAGTATTAACTTACAGCTTCACAAGAGGAAGTAATAGCTTTGCAGAACTTTGCTAAGACGTAGGATTTTCTTTAATGGCTCATTTTAAACATTTGATAAACCAGTGGATGAGTTACGGAAGCTTAAGAATTAAATAAGATTTGACTGTTTAGTAAAGGAGCATTATTCTCTACTGAAGATATAATGATTAACTCCACTTTATGGCTTTGTTTTATATTGCAGTTTGTGACAAAACTGTACGTCTACAGTTGGCAATAAGTTGTTGTTAAAAATGCTCTTGATCCGCTCTTGACAAACCTTGTCTCAGTCAGGTGCTGCAATCTTCATTTTCACTGTTATTAGTGGAAGAAAACCTATTGTTTGTGAAGACTGGGAGAGAGAATTTTGTAGAGAAAAAAAGGGTAATATTTCTTTTAAGATTCTAAGATGTGTTTCAAGCTGCATAAAGTGAACAGCATTACCAAATATCAGACTTCTTAGTCTGTAATAACCTGTGGAAAACTCAGAATCAGAGAAGAGAATGATTTTATCAAATGTAGTAATTAGAATGACTGTGAGAAAACATGCACGCACCTACAAGCGCACGCGCGCACACACACACACAAATAATTTAAAGGGTATATATTTCTTTCCCAACAACAACAACAAAAAACAAACAACAAAAAAAAGAGCAAAAAACAAAAAAACCCCACAAAAGCAAAACCAAAGAAACAACAAAACCAAAACCAAAAACCAAAACAAAAAACCAAAATGATTTTGAAACCCTAAGTTTAGGCTAGAGGATAGAGAGGGATTAGGTAAACTACAAGCTAGATGTAAACACTTTCCTTCCCTCATACTGCAGAGGATAGGAGTGTGCATATTGTTTTTGACCCAAGGGGCAATAACCAAATAATGTTAAAATTACAGCTGCTTCAGTGTCTCAATATTGTTTGGAAATTATGGCCATACTTTAAGTTCTTTGCTACGCTCAGCTTCAAACTGAGGTCCAAAACTGTAAAGCAAGATTTTGGATGTACTTGGTTAGGGATATGGGTGACAAAATATTCCTTGGAATAATTTCGTCATGGAGAGATAACATATGTGCTGGAATTATGCTAAGGGATCCTATAACTCAAAGATCCATTAACTGAGCTTTTCTGTCACAGATAATTTTACTGAATTGTCTTGGGCCTATACATTTTTAAGGTAAATAAGTAAGACCTGTAGCTGAAAGTAGAAGATACCTAATTTTTAATTCCCCCTAACCTGCTTTAAAATAATGACTGCAGATATTTTTTCGAGTCCTGACGTGTCTTTGAAGAAGAAAGGGATTACTTTGAAGTTGTTTGTGAAGGTGTTTGTAAAGTTATTGGTTGCTGTGAAAACACTTACTTTCAGATGATCACTTTGGAACTCTAAATTGGGAAAGAAAAAAAAGAAGGCAAATGGATTGCATGTGGTTCAAAACCATTATTGTCAGAGTGATCTGTTTCATCATCTGACATCTATGGGAAGCTCCTTTGGTAAAACAATAATAATATTAATAATAATAAAGAATTCACTGGGTGAAGTAAAATAGACAGACACCCTCCTTTTACCTGCATGCACACACAGAGAAACAGCCCATGCTGATGCTGCAGGTAACTGGCCTGGCCCCTTCCACAAGCCTGAGAAGCCAGAGACAACTGACAAGTACCCATCAAACCCCTGAGCTGCTCCATCGGCGATCATGTTTCCCACTGCACTGTGTATGTGCATTGATTGACAGTGCTTCCTCTCCCGACAAGCAGGACCCCGGGGGTAGCAGCCTGGCAGCTTGTTTTGTCAGCTGTGGCTGGCTGCTGTCAGCCCGGGTAGGGACCCTGCACCCCACAGGGAGCCTGGGCCAGGGCTCGCCCCTCGCAGGCGGCTGTGGCTGGGGCGGCCCTCGGCCCCTGAACCCTGTCAGAGCCCTCGACACCCCACAATAACATCTCACTGCCATCATTTCAGCCTCACCTCAGAAGGGATGAAAGGCAGAGGAGAGAGGCAAGAGCAAAGCCTTGGATACCTGAATTTGCGCTAAAAGGCCTATCCAGATAAAGATGAAGCCTAGAACTCCACAGCTGCTTATTTCTTTGAAGGGTTGTGTGGTTACCTGGCTTACAACTGCTGTATATCAGGGATAATGCCTATAAAGAACAGATACTAAACCTGTTGGCATTTTGCACTATAAAATGGAAAGAAGGGAATTAACTAGAAACTCAATAGAAGCATTTCTGGGCTTTGTAATTGTTTTCCCTAATTTTCCGTTTGAGTACCAAATTCAGAAAACAAACTGGCCTTGTTTCAAGACCACAGTGATCTTGCTTTTAAATATGCTTATTTGCTCTTTACAGAGATCGAAACGGTACAGTTGGTGTGCTAAAAACCTAGGCAACGTAACTTCAAGAAACAGATGCTTTATTCTGATCTCACGGCAGATAAATAAAATCAGCATAGACTCTTCAAAAGAGTCTGTAAGAGTGTAAGAGTGCTGTTTTTGCAATACCTTATGTATTATTTCTAAATTTCATACACAATTTTCACATTTAAGTATTTTACACAGTCCTATCTACAACTTAGATGCCTTTAAGCAATTCCTTCAGCAGCAGAGCACAGCTTTGTAATGCTCTCCTGCCCCCCAAGGAGCCACATCCTTCCCCACTCTCCTCTCTAGCTATTTCCCAACTCTCATGAAAGTGTTGCCACCCTAAATTGCCCACTGAAATACTGTCACTCATTCACATGCTTCCATCTCAGTGGTAGGGATAAAACTGGTCGAAAAATTTTGGAAGAGCGCAAAATACCTAGGCCTCTTTTAAGCACATGATTGAATGCTAGCTAATGGAGGGAAAGATTTGCTTTCTGAAATAATGCAGCATCACTCAAACTACTTTTAAGCCTTTTACTGTATAAATAACCTTTTGCACTTCAAGGGTCATTAGATCACGATAGTTTGTAATGCAATTATAGTCAGCACTCTGCTCTTATGGGCTGCCTGGTAATTTGCTTGTTAATATATTAGCACAAAGCATTGATCAAGTAGCTAATCCAATCATACGCTTTTTATTGATCTCTTATTGAGCATCCTGCCAGTGATCACTTTTTGCTCAGGCCTGGTCAATAGCAAATGCCAAATAGGCTCTCCTACACCTAATGAGCTTACGAAATAAACCAAACATTTTCCTTTGCCCTCAAGGCTAGGATCAATTGAGAGCTTTTAGAGCAGAATTCAGATGATTTTTTCATCAGCTTTTCCCCTTTCTTTCTTTGAGCATGCAGGTTTGCATTAAGACCTCTATCTAAGACTTTCATTCTAATTTGAGGACATCTGAAAAGCAGCTGCCATGTCTGAAATACTTGAACAGCTGTAAACAATAAATCACGCGGGTGAGGAATTCTGGGCCGCACGTTGGCATGTGGTCTGTCAAGCCAAAAAAATAGAGACATACAAAAGATCAAGAGGTTAGGGGTACCTGGAGTCTACAAAAAAATGTTCTTATCCCATATTTCATCCCAGAGAGTTGTATTGTGGTGGAAGGCCTACCCCAGCATTCTTTAAAAGGAGCATCATGCCTTCATATATCAGGGTGAGGGGAGGCTTGCGGGTACTGCAATGAATTAGATGTGAGCCTTTTCATGCTATTGCATTAGGCGATTCCAGTATCAACTAATGGAATTTCACACTATAAACACAGATTCTTGCTGATGAAAAGCACACCCAAATTATGGAGGAAGAAACAGTATTTCAGTTACATGCATAAGTGTCAAATACTAGTTTTTTAACTTATAACAGTTCCCAATTTCTTACCATGCAGTACACAAATGTGACTGTAATGGATTTACAGTTACTCCGAAAAGAAAAGACTGAGAGAGAAGGGAGGAGAGAGATTTTTTGGAAGAGGTAACTTTGACTTATCACAAGAATTTTGTAACTTTTATCAGATGTCTTTTCAGCTAAAACAGCTTATTAAGTCTCTGAGGAAAGTTCTTTGGAAAGAACATTTTCCATTTACTCAGAGGCCTTATAGCAAAACAATAGTGCTGTAATAGTAGATTCTATTAGATCATAAAAAAAGAATGCAAGAGCCTTAGATCTTAAATATCCTTGCTTCAGCTATTACTATTAGCACTATTTTATATAGCTAAGTTGCATTTTCACTTTAATCACTTTATTCCATGATCTTGTTTTCATTATTTGGCTTAATATTTTCCTCATTACTGTACCAGATTTAAATTACAGAGAAGCACAATCTGAATATAAACCAGGTACAGATTTGAAATATTTAAAAGCATTTGTAACATGCAAGCATGCAATTTAAAACCATTACCAAAATCTGATTACTTGCCTGGGGGAAAAAGCAGGTCAGCTAGAAATATTGGTGATATATTTTCAGGATTTTTCCTTTAAATGACTCATAATTATGCACGGCAAAAATATTTGTTAGGCATACTTTTTTGATGTCAAATGAAAAGGAGTGCATCTTGTGACTCTATATTTTGCAAGTTTCCATTATTTTTTCCTGTGCAATCCTCTTAATAACCAGCTGTATAAACCTCTACTATGAGGCTGGACCTTAGGTAAGAGGACTTTCATTTACATGACAAGACCTTGCTCTTGCCATTAGTAAGTCTTATGTGGTCAGTCCCCACTGACGAATACTTTACCTCTGTGGTTCGCTTCTATTTTTCACACTCTTCTTGTGTCACTGTCTAAACTTACTCTCAGGCTTTCTTTTGGAGTGACCCAGGTAATTCCTCCAGGATCAAGCTGCACATGGTTCCTCGGATGATTCAACCCTGATAGCATTCCTGAAAAAAACTGTGAGAAGACAAACGAGTATAGGCAGCATCCACCTTCAGCCTGGACAGGTTTCACCTCCTCAGACACATACCCACAACTTTGTGCTGCAAAAAACCCCAGTGGTCTGGTCTTTTATAAGGTATTTTTGTTGAAAAACACACAAGTCTTCAGAATAACCATGGGAGCACTACTGCAGGCCTGGGGGACAGAGTAGGCCATGTGCTTAGTATGTTATTCACTCTGCTCAGGCAAAAAGTAGCTGAGCACAGTTAGGAGTCGCTTTATACCTTTTGGTTTGGAGGCAAGGGACTCCTCCCTAGCAATGGTGTTGTTGACTGCACAGGCAGTGCTATCCAAATGATTTGCATATTTCTTATGCAACCCTAAACCATGTAAGCCCATTGATTTAAAGCAGTATAAATGCTTTTTGAACTCAGCCCAAGCATGTAAGAACTATTTGGATGAATTGAGACAAGTCAGTAGTCTGCAAAATTCAGGATTTAAGTCCTTATGACAAAGTTCCTAAAAGTATCACATTTGTGAACGAACAACAATCTAGTGTTGCAACTCTTCTTTCAAATAAATCTCTTCAGGATCACCTGCCTGCATTAATGATTGTGTTTATATAAATACTGTGGTTTTGCAAGCAGCTAAAGGTAGCTGTCAAAGTTAGACAGGTATGACACAAAATGTGAGCACACAACTTATTAACATACTGGAATCCAGAGGAGGGCATCAAAGCTGGGGACAGAGCTGGAAGGCGTGTGAAGAGCAGCTGAGGACTTCAGGCTCGTCTGGTTTGAAGAAAAGGAGGCTGAGGTGCAATCCCTTTGCTCTCCACAGCTTCCTGAGGAAAGGAAGTGGAGAGGGAGGTGCTGACCTCTTCTTCCTGGAACTCAGTGATAGGATGTGTAGGAACAGTTTAAAGTTTTGCATTTCTTTACCAGGAGGGTGGTTTAACATTGGAACAGGCTCCCTAGAGAGGTGGTCACTGTCCCAAGCCTGTCAGTGTTTATTAGGCATTTGGACAATGCCCTTTAAAAATATGCATTGATTTGTTCAGCCCTGAATTTCTCAGACAGTTCATTTCTGTAGGTCCCTTCCAACTGAAACAGTTCTATCCTATCCTATCCTATCCTATCCTATCCTATCCTATCCTATCCTATCCTATCCTATCCTATCCTATCCTATCCTATCCTATCCTATCCTATCCTATTTAAAATTGAATTGAAGAAGTGGTCTCTGATGTACAGTTGGACTACTTAGCTTGGTTTACTGTTTAAATGGTTATTTTGACTTTTTTTGGGAAATGCAACTTTTACTTATTTTTTAAAAAAAATCTGATAGGCACATCTCAAAGGAAGAAGGCAGTGCCCAAATACTGTATGATATTGTGTCCTTGCATTTTTGTACTCTTGAGTCTGTAAATATTTAGGTTTCCAGAGCTACATATTTATTCTTTAGATAACTCTGCTGGTGTAATTAGGCCTTTTGACCTGCAAAAAAATATTCCATTTCACTTGAATTTTTTATATTTGTTGCTAAAAATGCAGAATATTGTCTAAATGGTAGGGGCTGCTGTCATGGTTTAGGAATGATATTCTGCAATGTAGTGTTCCCACTAAAGCCATGTCACTGCTCACTTCCTCCTGCTCCCAACTGGAGGCAAAAAAGGCAAAGATCACAGATGGAGATGAGAACAATTTAGTGGAAATAGAAATGAGATAAGAAAATGACCAGTAACAGCAACAGTAATAACAAAAGGTGGAAGACAAAGAAAAGATTTACACGGAAAGCCCACATCAGTAAACAACATGCTCTACCCTGCCACATTTTCTCAATCTGGAAGAGCCCCTTCTTCTCAGAAGAGAGAGAGAATCCCTTTTCCCTGCTCCCAGGAATGAAGTGAGCTGGTATAGAATAATACTGCTGCCTTAGCCATGCCCCTTCTGTATTAAGTGAACCCTGTCCTGATCGAAACCAGGGCAGAGGAAAATGGGAAGAATTTAATAGTCTGGAGACAGAGAGTTTCTAAGTCTTAATTCCATGTTCTTAAAATCTATAAAGAAAGACTTCTTTCTAAGTTTTTTATTCCTCAAAATTTTCCTCATAGACCACTAGAATATCTTGATAAACAAGCAATTTGTTACTGTTTTAAAAACACATTTTCCTGCTTTATAGCTCTCTGAAACAATGATTAAAAAGTGTGAAGTGACCATTAATATTTTCCACTTTGAGATGAAGCTCTTGTAGGCATCTGGCAAAAATACTGTGAATTAATTATAAGCGTATTTATGGCAGCAGTAGCACTCTATCTTTTTCTCTTTACTCAGACAGTCATGTTCTAAAGAGTTATTGGAACTAGTCACATGAAATCATTGCTAAGGCACTGGGAAAGAAAAGTTTCATTGTTGTTCTTTTTTTCTTTTTCAAATTACGTTTTGTAATGTTTGTAATTCCAGCTTTGTTTGGACAGCATTTTATGCTCTCTTAAGCACTTCTGTGCCTCTTGGGAAAAGAATTTTTCAGATGCATACATTTCATACTGCATCTCCTTATGGAAATTATATAGGCATGTAAAAAAAAAAAAAATAGTAATTTTCCTGTAACTAGGGAAAGACATAAATGAGTTTGGGTTCGTCTTCTTTTGATCTGTGGTGAACAACTATTTCTTTTCTTGCTAGGTCTGTACTTTCAGGTGCACCTCACTAGGCTACATACAATATATAATTACACATTTTAAGTTAGATATGAAAACAAATATTAGATGTGCCTTCTACCATAACAGTTCCCAAGAAAGAGGCTGAATTGATAGAAATAAAAATCCAACATCTAAAGATGGTGCTTTTCATACATATTCACCCATTGTGCTTCTTTAATATCTGTCTGGGTGGCACTACCTCCTTCAAGGTACTGGAAGCTTTTTGGTGAAAATGAGAGCCATTCTAAGATAGCTGGAATAAGACCTTAGCATAATATATATGTAGCTATATATTTTATCATTACTTGAATTGACGCTGTTCTCATTTATTTCTTCAACATTGATGCAGGCTATTCTGAAGTTCTATAATGGCAGTAAAGTAGGTTATCTCTAGGAATAGAAAGGGTAATTGGTTACACATTGCAAGGCAAAGTGTTGAAAGTTGTGAAAAAATGAAGAAAATCAGTATGTTAGCATTTTCATGGTAGAATGACACTGGTAATGAAACTGGAATGACAAATTTAATTAAATAATATAAATATTATGTTAGAAGCATAAGCATAAGTGGAAATATTTATTTTTCTCATTCACCTATGAAAACTGAAAACAGTGTTGAGCTTGATCAAATACAGAAAGGCGTGCATGTGTAGGAAGATGCTATGAAAATGCCCTTTTTCCACAAACCACTTAGATGAGTATTTTTCTAAGGCAGTGGATAAGAAAGAAATAACCGCCAGCATTTGTTATAGAACACTGCATGTGATCATTATCTATTTCTTTATAGTGTTTCAACCACCAAAAAAAAAAAAAAAA
>VZRN01005523.1:1777646-1792839 GCA_013397935.1 Dasyornis broadbenti
AAAGCCATACTCAGCTCGGTTCCCTTGTGAAACAAAGGCATTAGACAATCAGAGCTGTACTCCAGGGAAGGCTGATGTCTGTAGAATATCAAGGAGCTTCAGAGAAACAATGGTTTCATACACAAAGCCTTCCCTTCCTGTGATCTGATAGTGGTAAAAATTAAAGATGCAACCATGGTAATATGAGACACTGTAATATTGTTTTATATGTCCTGCATATTTGAAAACATTTTGTGTAAGACAAAACTTCCTAAAAAAAATTCTGTGCACTAGCAGTTGAAAGCAGCCATTTAAATAGCTATGAAAATCTCTATCATTTCATTAACATTCTTAAAGAAATCAGTAAAACATGTACAATTAGTCTCTACTGTACTTCTTATACACTGTATTTTAAAAGAATTAATGCCCTTTAAAATATCTTTTGAATTTCTCTTTCAATTATAAATAGCAGAAAAATTACAAAATAACACACTTTTTTAAAACTCTCATTCAAACACACTAAAGCAGATACCAGAACTCTTTAATCAATGGAGTCAGCAGATTGCAGAGAATGAGTGGGATACCTTCAGAAGACAGTCTAACTAAATGTCTCTAAATAATCCAAAATGTCCACATTAGACACTCAACTTACATTTTCGGACACTGAAAAAGACATTCAGACTTGCTCTGCTGAGTTGGCTGCTACTCTGGTGTCTATTCCAAGGGAAACAACTCAAGAAAGCCTGAAGGTATTGTATACAGCAATTTCATCCCCTGCTTAATAGTTGTGACACGCAAGACATCTTAAAGGACCTCTGAGGTGCCTTCCTTCACCTTTGCTTCTGGACCTATGCAGAAATACTCTGCTTTCAAAATTTAGACCTATATTAGCTATGCGGACCTAATTTGAGCATAACTGGAATTGATATTTTCTCTAATTATTCCCCACAGAAACGGTACTCAGAGCACAAGCCAGGACTAAGATGTCTTGTGGCTATTCTGAATATCCTAGACATCACACCACCAATAGCTATAAGTCTTGTGTCTCCTGGCTTGTTCTACTCACTCTATGACCTTTGCATTTCATGCTAGACAGTATCAATCAGAGAGAGGAAGATATTTCTTGAACTACTGTCTGGATTGAGAGCCGCATACCTGTCAAGCGCAGGATGTAAACAATTTTTATATTCTCAGGCTATGAAAGGAGCTGTCACCCGTTTTCTGCCTTCCTAGACAGTTACTAAAATCACTAGGTCATTGTATAATAAACAAAGTCACACTTTAACCCTCTTCCTGTTTAGCTGTGTTGCCTTTGCTGTTAGTCTTTTGTAACCACTGGGGTTTGTGCTCTCTGTGCTAGACTCAGCATTACTAGTGCATAGTCCAGCATTTCTCAGAGCTGAGGTACTCGTGTGATTTTCTGCTTTCCAGGTGGCCCATGATGAAACTGAGGAGAATTTGGTCACCCAGTTGGTCAAGTCAAAGCATTTATGCATATGTGTGAGATGTGAATTTAAGACATTCAGCAAAACTTCAAGACCACCAGCCAGATATCTAGAAAGGAGTAGATGCGTCTGGAGGTATATAGTGCTGGGGATTATCTCTCTAAGACACTCCAGTGGGTTAGGTGCTGCATTTTCCATGGCTCAGCTTCATGGCCATTTTATACAGGGCAGTCCCATGGGTTTTCTTCCTCTTTGTGTGTCCACAATTGTTCTGCCTTGGAAGCATATGCAATATACCAAATAAATCACACTTACAGTGAAAAGCAGACGTCTCTCCCCACAACACAGCAAAAACCAATAACTCCTGAAAAAAAAAAAAAAAAAGATGCAGGGGGAATCTCCAATCACTCTCTTTGGTTTTTAGCCCTACTTAAGAATGACTAATCAGAAACCCTAGAGACTTTGAACCATGTCCATTTTACGCACTGAACCAACCAGAAGTGGAAATTCCAGAGTAAAACCTTCCCTGGAAACTGCCTTTCCCTGCCAAGCTCTACCAACACAGCATCACCTGAAGAAAAATCTGTCAGGACCTGGAAATACAGAGAGCAAAATGTATATTTTCCAAAGTAAATTCATGACTGATAAAGGCTGCAAATCACTGTTCTAAAGTGCTCACTGAAAGAAATTCTGTTTAGTGAATTCTCACCACAGTCTGCAGCACTGTTGCTGTTTGGTCATCCATGAAGCAGAAACCCCAGAATGGCACATTAGTGTAGGCTTGTCTCACAGGGTTCTCTGTATGAAGATTAATAGCTAATATTTTCAAATATATCTTGGCAAGAACAAATGTACATTAAGATTCCAGCAACATTTTCTGAATGTGGTTGCAGAGAGCAGAAAAGCAGAACTTCTTCTGGACACTGATATGTTAGCAGCTTCACAGATAATATCCGCAGTATTAATTGCCTTTGACACAGTCCCAGTGAATCTTTTACTTACGAAGGAGATATTCTTCAGTGAAACCCTGGAATAAGCAATAACAAACACTGCGTGTCTTTGGTTTACTGCTGGAGTGGTAATGGGCAGAAACGGAGTGTTATTGTTGCCATATGTCTCAACAGTCATATTGATTTAATTGGTTGTCATAAAAAATCTGACAAGAGGGAAGCCAGTTCATAGCTGGGTATGGGCCAGAGAGTTACTAGTGAATGGACTACTGAGATCTCTCAAGAGCCTCTTTGTCTTTTACCAATGTCATTGAACTGGTTGTCTTGTTCATAATCTAGAAACAATCAATTTATGGATGGAAATGTAGGCCATTACTTTTGGATTCAATTTGTCTCACAGAATGGCAGAAAACTTTATACAGTAAGGGAATTATCTGTATAAAAAAATATAAACTCCCTGAAACAAAAAATGTTTTCACTGAGGGCAGCAGATGGACTGCCTCACCATTTGTCTCTGTGTCACCCATCTGTAATTCTGTGCTGTATTTAAACTACTTCAGTCTTTGCTTAACATCAAGACAACCACAAGCAAGAACATCTATATTATGTAATAGAATATTTAGCACTTGCACGAGAACTGTCACACAGGAAGCTTAATGCACTCTTACATATCTGTGGCTTACTGCTGGGTAGTATTGCTACCCAGGTTTTATGGAAAGGGAAGGAAAACAGAGACGCTTGAGAAATGATGTGACTTGACTACAGTGTGAGGTAAAACCAGGAGCAGAGCAAAAGACTCTAGTTTCAGGCTATGGGCTTTACTAAGAAAATAGCCCCTCCATGTCCTGCCACCATTGCTCTGAAGTGTTATAAAAACATTCCCCCTGTTTGGAAGAAGAAAACAAAACTACAGTTACCTCCCTCCTTGCTGAAAATACAACAGCAAATACTCCTGTTTGTGTGCACATTTTATAGCTTGTTGTTTATTCCTCAATTTGATCCATGAGGAAGTTGTGCCACCTGGGCACACCTGAGTGTGTGAACCACCTGGGTTGCCTTTGTGTTCAGTGTCTTTTCTGGCAGCTCTTTTCCCTGTAAGATAAATATATCTAATAAGAAATGAGAATCACCTTTATGTGTTGAGAACAACATATAAGAATCACCTAAGAATGGAGTTTGAACAATTTTGAAGCCGTCTGGTGTATCAGCATAGTATTCTACAACTTTATGAATGCTTTCCGATGCACCAGAACTGCTGTAGATTCAATGAACTCTTGTTTCAGTGAAAATGCAACATTAAAGTCTCAGTGGGAAATATTATATTCAATAGGTTACACTAACCTATGAAAAGGAGGGACATGAACTTCAAGAGAAAGTTCCCCGTAGTTTTTTTGTTATGAAAGGTTCCTAATGATTGTTACTTATTTTGAAACTGAACACAAAAGTGATGTAAAAATGCTACACTAAAGAGTATGCTATGGTGTTTGTTTATTCCTGTAGTAAGAGATTCATCAGGCAATATCAAAACTCACTATCCAAAACATTAACTGAATTTTTTTTTTTTTGGGGGGGTGAGGGGAGAATCAGAGGTCTAGGAGTATAGACAATGTGTAAACCTATATATTTTTTCCAATGAAATTATACCATGCAATAATCAGATTTGACAAGATCTTTGGAAAAAAAATCAAGTTGAATTCTCAGTTTTCATGCCCTAGTAAACAATCTAGTTATGAATGAATTTAAATATAAAAATGAGCATCAACCTGCTCTTGAGAGATGATTACAGGAAACAGCATACCAGCATGGCAAAAACTGTACAGCAGTGGAACCTTTCCATGCAGCAATTAAGTTGATACCCATTAGCTAAGGACAACCTATCCAAGCCATGAAATCGATTGAACAGATTCTGCACAGTAACTCATTCCTATTTCAAAATACTCAAGTGAACAATCATCTGTTCAAATACATTATAGTTGAATACACTAGCTGATTTTGGCTACTATGGCATAAACCTTGAGAAGAACCCCTGCCCCCTAATAGATTTCGTCAGTTTCAAGCACTAAACTGGAGATTGACTGACATGCCCTAAGGAGAGTATTTGATGTGATAGGAAAAACAAGCTGGTTGTTTCACACTCTTTGGTGAATTACACCTGTGCATTCCTACTTACTGCTCTTGGCTTGTTCCAGATGAAAGGTGGTACAAAGCTGTGTGTTGAACATTTGCATATTAAATGCCTGATGAGCTTTAAATTCCTAAGAGCTTACCATGCTCTAGCAGAAATATCAATAACATTAAAGCAATACTAAGCAGTTCGTTGAAGAACCTGATTTTTCCTTGTGAAAGGCTTATCTGAAATTGTTTTAGGAGGTGGCAACAAAGTATTTTCCATGAATGCAGATAAAGAACTTCAGATCCCAGCTATTTTATCCAATAATCAAGATAATGCATACAACGTTTTTGGACATCTGTAGAAAGAGAAATATCTTTATATTTCTTAAAACTAAAAGAGAAGTTTAAGATATTTGAGCAGGAAAAATCTAAAATGTCTCACCTTACAGAAAATGTATTAAATGCTGGGTTTGGACACACACAATTAATTATAGAGCACCTCCAAAGAGTTATTTACTTTCAGCCAAGTGCATAACAGCAGATTTTCATCTTTCCTCTTCTCTATAGGTGTTAGCCTATATGATCTCTATGCACTCAAACATACTGTTCTGATTTATCTGCTATTAGATTAAACACATGAAGGTGACGACCTACATGAAACTTTAGGGATTCAAGTCCATTACTAAATAACAGTGAGATGATAAAAACCAGCAAATAGCCACTTCCTAATACACCACATGCTTAAAGTACCTGCATTTTCCATTTAAAAATTTCAGCTGGTCAAAATTTTTGTTTTGAAATGCAGTAAGCAATCAATATCCCCCAGGCACTTTGGGAATTTAGCCTCATTTAAGACCACATATCACAAGAGATCAATTCAAACCTGACTGTACCTAGTGCTTAGTGCTAGATGATAGTAAAAGAAAAAGGTCCCAGACTTCATGGGAGCTGAGCAATCTTGTAGGATACCATTGGCTACAACATATCCAAGGAACTGGTTGTCAGTGATTGCTAATCTTATGAATAAAGATTAACGTCAGCTATTTCCAAACTCATGAGTAATCTCAGTTACTGCTGAGTGCCTCTAAACCCTGGGATATCCCATGCAAGACAGGAGCTGCCCCATTAGAGAATTTTCTGTGTTTTCCCTGTGTGACTCAGTTTTTATCAGCTATGCCCATTGCTGATCTGAAGAGATATAAAGTTTGAGACGGCCAGTTGCAGTTAAAACTTTTCCATATAAAAAGAAAACCCAGTCAGTTAATTTGTCTCATGAACCTGGCTGGAAGATGGATCAAAGTTAATGAGTTAACCAGCCATGACCAAATAAAATATTACCTTTTTAGATATCACCACATTCTGCTGTTTGTATTTTATCTTTTCCATAAACAAAGGAAATTCATATGACCAGAAAAAAAAGGAAAAAACATCATTCAGGGTAGCCTTACAGAGAACAGCAATTAACCTTCTGCAGAATTTAATCTCTTCCCGTGGAGTAACCTTTCAGTTGTGTTCTCTCTATTTTTCCTTCTCAGCAATGCTGCTTTGTGCTGACCAGGCCGACAGTACTGCTCATCTGCACTGCTTTTTGCATTGCTATTCAGCAAAATAACACTAGAAACTGTGCTCTTTCAAAGCATTATATGCATATGTAAATTCTAAATGTATTTTGACTTTCTTGAGTTTTACTCCTGTCCCTACATTTTTCCCTTACTTTCATGCCAGCAATCAAATAAAGTGCCCAAAAGTCATATTTTGCACTGCTCAGGCAAATCTAAAAGGACACAGTGCAGACTTTTTGTAGTGTCTGGATTGGTTTCAAACCAATCTTTATGAAATGGAAAAATCCCTGAAAACTGTCAAAGGCCTTTACAATTTACCAGGATTCATTATTTGATTTTGATTGCTACTCCACAATTTTGCCAGCATTTTATCAACAAAAAATTTTATAAAATTAGGTAAGTGCTACATCTAGCTCCAAAATACATATAGTA
Organism: Dasyornis broadbenti; assembly: GCA_013397935.1. Lineage (NCBI taxonomy): Eukaryota > Metazoa > Chordata > Aves > Passeriformes > Dasyornithidae > Dasyornis > Dasyornis broadbenti. Next base: position 1,784,127 of record VZRN01005523.1, read on the forward strand.
ATTAAAAGCTCACAGCAAGAAAGCATTTGGCTCTAAAAGAAGAAGCTATGCAGATGCAGAAGCATCACTTTAGATCACAAATAATCATCACTTTTTGTGGTCTCATACCAATGCACTCTTGCTGCCAGCAGCCACCCAGAATGGAGAGCTAAGGAGAAGTTTTGGAAAGTAGTGCAGAGGCAAAAGACCACAGTTGCATTCCAAAGATTTCACTGTTCCTCTGCCTACAGGGGATTGAGGTGAGATGGAGCAAGACAAAGCAAAAGCCTCCACGGGCTTATTCACCCACATAATCAGGAGTTCAGAGTACATGGCCTCCATCTTCCATTTTACAGGTAGCATGAAGTCTGGAACATTCACTTCAACAGAAGAATAGATACACACCTGACTAAAAGACACAAAAAGGTCAGTCCTGCTTCCTATGGTATAAGCATTTTGAGAATTTAATTTGCAAAGATGCAGTTCATACCAAACCGATTTGAATTATTGTTTCAAATGTGCATAAAGTGCTAGAGGCTCTTTAATTAGCATCGGTGGTTAGTTCTTTATTTCAGCTGGAATGCGTCACCTCTGACAGTAAAGGACTCACTACTTTCATGATAAACCATTGATTCAGTGAGATACAAAGCTTAAGTGCCACCTATGGAATGATCAGAACCACTTCCTGATCCTCCTACATTTTTCCCTTGGGTCCAGTATCCAGGCATTGATCCTGTTTGCTGCTAATTTGGAATCGAATTCAAGAGTCATAAAATACACCAGTCCAGAGGTTAAAATACCTTAGAATTAAGTTAAAGAAACTAAAATTTTTGATTTGATTTGTTCTTATTTGGGTTTTTCCCCAATGTTCTTGTAGTTCTTTCTTCTGAATATAACAAACACATTTTTCAAATCCTTCCACAGTTATGAAATTATATTTCTGGCATACAAAAAAGATTTCTGTTTTAACTCTTTGTTCCAATGGGAATCTTCAGGTACACTGAAATTTAGATATCTTGTCTGCAATTGTCAGATTCCAAAGTAATTAGCAAACAGCTCAAGTATTTTGACAAATGAGTCAGTCATGTAAGTAATGGGCAACACTGGACAAAGAAAATAGGAGTTGTGTTGTCAGCATGAGGGATTTCACCGCAGGAGAGTTGCTGTGGCTTTCATTATTTCAATGGTCAATGGAGGTTGCTATAGAAACTACATATTTAGCAAGCCAGGCAAGCAAAAGAAGTATGATAAAACCAAAACTAAAACAGTGGAAAGATAAAAAACTCAAGGATTTGTCCAGCAGCTTTGTACAATTTGTTGGTTTTGTCTTTCAATCATATCACTGATTGACAAGATTCCTAGTAACGACGTTATATACTCTCATATCACTTTTATATAAGTGCTATCATGTGTCACAACATTTAATAACAAAAATCAGCCTCATGAAAACCCCTTTCAATATCAGTTTTTAAAAAATGAAATAGTGTCGTTATTTCAGTATGTAAAAATAGTCTTTTGCTTCACAATAAGTTAACCTTCCATAATACTAAAAAGTAACCATAATATCTGTTGTATGACATATTTTCTTTGTTTAGATGAGAAATAACATTTTAATATTTAAACTAGCTTTTTTTATGTGCCAGAAAGTGCTTGCAAATAATTACGTGCCTGAAGTATGTGTGCACTGATGATCACCTGCATAACAGGTTGACTTCTGTTCATTCAGTTCATGTCACAGTTTACTTTGATTTGAATATTTGCATTTAATAAATGAAGTGTGAGACTCTTCTTTCATTTTGGATAAATAAGTAAATACCCAAACCAAGATTTATTAAAAAGTGGTATTGAAGAGATTTAAGAGATCTTGTAATTCTGAAAAGCAGGATGCATATGACAGGTGATCATACATCATGCTGAGCATATACAGAATCCATGGGCTGCATTCTGTGAACATGTGTTTCGTTGATTTCTCCATGGCCACTTTGTCCTCTAAATTGATTTCCATTATGTTTTTTCCTTTTAAAAATTAATACAATAAATATATACAGAAAAAGAAGTACACACCAGAACCAGCACATCCTTTTATTTCCTTTTCTAGTCCTGTGATCAGGGCTGAGTGGCAGAACCCTGAGCTTTTCATTCCAGCTGCAGCCTGGCTGGGTTGTTTTGGTTTTCTGATAGGGGAATCCACAGCATTAATCACCAAAAGAGATGCATTAAATAGGCAAAAACCAAGAGAATGAGGGAATCTTATATATCAAGATGAGAACTGTGCCAAGCAACCAAAAACAACAAAAACATTAGTGTCTTCTGACAAAGAAAAGCAACTTGAGGAACCTAGCAAAACCACAAAACATTTGCCCTCTGTTCAACTGCAGCTTTTTCCTCTAACCCTCACAAATAAATCTTTCACTATCACACTGCTTTCCTGGTCTACAGAGGGAAAAAAGCTAACATACAGAAATGATTTCTTGCATGTCCATTGAAAGCTTTGGCACTCTTAACTCCAAAGCCTCTTGAGAAATGTTGATAGGCTCTTGCCATTAGGTCACATTAGAAAAAAAGAGTAGCAAGTGCTTCATAAATAGTGTACAGGCACAATAGGAAAACATGCAAGGATGAGTAAACTGAAAGAGAGCATTTAAAACTTTGGTTTTTTAATAGAGAAAGCAAAATCCCAAGAAATAACAATTTAACTAGGACACTTCTGGTTTGCACTGTTCCATGATTTGATCAGTTTTGTCATTTTAGCTGGACTATTAAAAGCAATTCTCAGAAAAGGCACTGAGACTTCAAGTGCCTCATTCCCTTATCATCCCAGAGGGCTGAGATTAATGCCTGCTATGGGACTGTGCCAGGAACATGGTCTTTTCTTGTTAGTGCTGCTCCTGAAAAAAAGAGAACTATTGTACACCTCTTAACGCACTTTCCTCTTGCCGTGTCTCTCAAACCTGTCACACAATTTGAAAGAATATTAGAACAGACAGAGAGTGCAGAGTTGAAATCAAACATAAGTCCTTATTCCATGAAACCTTTGCATATCACAGGTTCTGTGTTATGAAATGATCAACTGTTTGCCCCTGAGTCCTCATCCATTACATCCACATAAAAAAGACCATCTCGCAGTCAGAGCTGGGCAAACTGTTGGATGCTGCCTCAATCTGGCAGGAGGGAAGAAGTTCATTGCCCAAGCCCACTAGCTCAATATACACCAGGGGACCCAAGCTGAGCCAAGGCAGCTGAAGAACAGACAAAATAATTTGTTCTTTTGCAGAAGAAGACATCTGAGGCTGTATTGGTTGGGCTTAAACTTTCAATTAGGGGTTTCTCAGGTAGAGAGAGTTTAGAGATGCACTTGTGAGTGGGGCAGAGGATACTAATGTGGCTGGTGATGAAGATCACTTGCTAAGACAGAAATTCCTTAGAAATATAGTGGATATGACAGTATTCCTGGGAAAGAAAATTATCTGCATGTTGTTTAAGAACCTTTGGCTTGGTGTTAAAACTTTTTTACAGATAAACAACCTAAGGAACAGATGTCTGGATTCATCTTACTCAGTTCATGTTCTTCAGTGAGGAACTCACCCAGAATTGCAGTGTAGACACTAGAGGAAAAGGATCATCCTGGAGAGAGTTGGCACACTTCATATCTAGGTCAGGTGGGGAGATTCTGGCACCAGCGAACAACTTAATCTGGTAGCCTAAAGTCACCCACCAGGTTAATGTCAAACCTTAGAGCAGAACACTGTCCTTAACCCTTTTGGTGGTGGTGTCAGTCAGCCAAGAGGAGAAGCAGATTCAAAATACAGGGCATTCAATATTAATCAGGGGGAAAAAAAGAGGCAAAGCTAGTTTTATGCAACTATATTATCTGCCTCTGTCCCAATAGACTTAGGGCTGGAATTTTCCATATTGTTTCATTTTGACTGTGCTCATTAACATGGCTTTGCCAGGGTCCCATAGGTGCAAGCAGTCCCCTGGCACATTCAGGAAGGGGCACAGGCTGTGATCTGTACCCAATAGGCTTAACAAGGATTTGTGGGCAGGGTGGTATAAATGAGGTTGGCTTTATGGACATAACTGTCCTGTGCAGCTTGTTGTTGGGGCCAGGAATTAGTCCTGGCCATGTCTGAACTCCAGATAAAGTTGTATGTCACTATTCCAAAGCAGCATTTCAGGTTATTTAAATGTATTTTCAGCTTTGCTGTGTTTGCAGGAATATTGAAAAAGGACATCGAAGATATTGAAAAAAGATTGTGTTAGATTGAATATCTATCCAAGCTCAGAACGTTTTCCTTTGAAATAAAAATATATTTTAATTATCCAAGGAAGGTTAACAAATGACTAACAAATAATTCTGATGACTGTTCTAAAATCTCAGTAGTTTTTCAGTTTGCATTTTGTACAGTAGATTATACAACTTTCAGTAAAGCTTCCTGCTGTGCTCTCTTTTAACCCTGAGATGATATTTCTCATTCATTCTTGTGCTGATGCCTTACTGTGGTTCTGGATTCTTTTTCATGTCATCTAAGTCCAGATCAGTGCCACTCATCTGGTATGTAAGACCTCCTTCAGGGTCCTATATTAGCAAAATTAATTGGAGGAAAAATGATAGGCTCATATTCCTTCTGAACATGCACTTCTGTCATAATCATATAGATTTTCCTGTAGTTACATTCTGGAAGAAGGACATAAGAGGCAAAGATGAAAATTGAAGCTTGAGAAAAAGAAACTTGATTTTTGGGTCTTTGAGGGGTGGCGGGGGTTAAAAAAACAACTTGTATTACAATGACATATTAAATTAAAGGAAATATAGTTAAATACATTTTTTGGGGGGGGTTTCTTTAATGCAGGATGTATAAGTTCATAATATAAATTCTTCAAGCAGAGAAGAAGCTCTCTTCTGAGATCTTAGTTTGTTTCACATTCCATGCAAAGGAAGTTCATTGTTAGGCAATTTTTTCCTCATAACTTTATTGTCATTCAATTTTTTATCATCAGTTCCGAAGCCATGATTTTATCTTTTATATTTTCTACTAGATCACATTAGTAAGTGGGCATATATCAATCATGAATAGGATGTGTCAGGACCTAAATAGAATTTTTGCCCCATTTGGATGCAGACCAGTTTAATTTCTTTCATATGAACTCCATGATATTTTAAAATTAAATTATTTTTAACCAGAACATAATGTGGTACTGAACCCTTACAATGTATATGATAATACATTTAACTGCATCAGCTGACATTGATTATGTAAATTTGCTTTAATTTGTTCCTTGACTATGCATGATATGAGCTTTTCCATGGCTTTGATCAGAATACTAGTCAGCTTGAATACGCAAAGTACACTATCTCTTTTCATATCAGGACAGTATATGTTTCTCACAAATCAAAAATCGTGACCGAGAAATTCATGTGTTAACTTGATTTATGGTAAGATGTGGGCTTTCAAGTGGTGTTGATTCAAATTGCCTTTTTGTACTAGATTTGGGTTAACATTCTTGTGAATTGATAGTAGTTTATGCATCATATTTGATAGCTGTTCTACCGTTATCTCTCTCTGAACTATATGAACAGCAGGGTTTTCTTTTTCTTTTTTTTTTTTTTCTATTATTTTGTAAGCATTAATTCTTAAATATCTGATAGTTTCCCTTGCCTGTTATCAGTCACTGATGACATTTATTGTGGATAAAACATTCATATATCTGTATATTCATGAACACGCTTCTATGGCTTGTCTACATATACATTATGCACGGCATTGCCATATCTTTTCCTAAATGGGATGACTTTCTCGTCACAGAAAATATTTCCGCTTGTTTTGGAATTGCAACCTCATTTCTCCAGAAAGCGCTGGTCAACAGTTCCCAATTAACAAGTTTAAGCCAGTCCTGACATAACGGATAGGTAAAGCAAAAGAATGGTAACATTTATGAGAGCAGAGAGTTAGGATTTTGCAGACCATCAGTTTTCAGTGCCTAACTTGCAACACTGGGGACTTGATTTTCAGCAGTACTTATTGCTGGCAAATTTACAGCAACAAATTTACATTCGCAAATGAGAAATCACAAGGGCAGTCTAACATGTTGTGCATTTATCAAATATTAAACATTGATTGTTTGGACTATAAGAAATGGAACCACAGAAGTATGTTTAGATTGTTTCCGCTTCTAGCTAGGTGCAATAGTGCAGAGCTATGTCCAGGTTACCACTGGGTTAGCAACACTGTGCCATGGTTTCTAGATGAAAAACAGGATGATAACAGAACGGACAAAACTTAAATGGCAAAAATCTCTTCAAACTTCATCCACTTAAACAGTTGCCATAAGGGGAAGCTGTATTAAGCACAGACAAGTGTCTGCAGGACCTTTTGTGTGAAAATACCAGGCTGTCCATCTTTTTCCAGATTCAGTGACTGAACCCTACACACCAGTCAGACCAAATGACTCCCGTGAAACAGACATTTGCATGGACTTCTGACTCCATCAATACATTACACTCTCAAATCTTGTTATTTTAACAAGGCTTCTTGCTGTGCCAGTTCCAAATGGGCATTAAGGCTCAATACCAGAATAAACAGTTGGGGCAATGAACTTCATCAGTGCAAACACCTGATGACTACTTCCAGCAGCCCTTTCTTTTCTCTTTCTCTTGCAGGCTGCCCATTATTTTTGTCCTCCTGGCAACAACTAGCTATCATCAGGCTCTCTCTCTCAGCCACCCTTTCTGCTAGAGACTAATCCCCCTCAACACAGTCCATTCTTCTGGCTGTTGCCATTCTTTGTTGGTTACACCGTGTGCACAAATTAATTAGGGCTCAGTTTAGGGGCTGACTCAGCCAGTTCACAGCACAAATGAGTGCAGCTGTTTTTCTGCCTGAGATTTTCAGCTTTTTTGGGGGGGCTTACCCCCCGCCCTTGGTTTAGAAATGTGTGTGTGTGTGTGTGTGTGCATGCATATAAATTAAACATGAGATTTTTGGCAGATGCAGTTGTCTAGGGAAGTTGACAACATGGATCTATTTAGCCCATCTGCCCCTGAGGATCCAGCTGAATTTCTTGCAGAGCTGTAGGGTTAGGACTACTGAGTCGCCAGTGTCACAGGGTGGATTTTCTACCTCAGACATGCTGACATTCTGATCCTGGGAGGTCCCCTGCTCTGGCCCAAAAAAGAGAAACATCTGGAATCACAGGGGCAGCTTGTCTGCTGAGCTCAGCATCAAGGATCCCTGTAGCTACAGCTCCACCCCACTGTTAGGGGACCTAGAAAGGAATTTAACAATTACTGTCTTTACTATAGTATTACAAGTGAATTCGATATCATATGTATAGTATGGCCCTTTAGATTTTACACATAAATATTTTTGGGGTATAGTTCAGAATGAAACATATCCTCAGAGAGATAAGCATCATGATGTTTTAATTTAATTTAGTGACTAATCCTGAAATAAAAGGATATTTTACTTAAGTAACCATATTATGTTTATATCTTCTTTCATTTGCTTGAATTTTAAAATCCTGAGTGATAATTCAACACCAGAGCAATAAAGCACCTCAGGTGATTTGGAAAAGTACATTCTGAACGTGCAGATATTATTCTTCACTGTTTGTTTCAACTGAAAGAATTTTGTCTTTGATCATGAAACTGGAGTGTTTGATTCTGCTCTCACTGAAGTCAAATAAGAGTGTCGCTGTCGGATAGGTGCTCTGTAAAATGTTAGGATATATGTGCTGATGAGACTGCAGCTGAAATTATTTACTACTTTGGGTTTTGTTTCACTGTTACTGGGCTTTAAATGTGGCAACAGTATATACGTGCTGCTATATTTACCTAGTGTTGGAACAAAAAACACTCATTTACTTCTTGGAGTTTGGCATTCCCTGCAGTCAAATGAGGTCTTATTTTACTGAGATATACCATTATTTTAGAATCCAATAGTGTAAATACTGCTGAAAAATAATCAAGCACAGGTGTAAGTCTCAGACCCCCTGGAATTTTCCACAAGCTAGAACAATTAGTTTATATTTTGTATCTATATATGTGTGTATGTGTTATACATGTATATGTACATGTGTTTCTTTTGATTTCAGAATATTTGCAGACTCGTGGGAGCATTGTCCCTGACTAAAGTGTACATGCCATTCAACAGGGACTTAAGGGTGGGCTCAGCCCCTCCATACCACCACAATCCAAATAGCAGCAAAAGCTACTTGGTATTTGAAATCAAGGACTTATATACTTAGAATTAAACAGCTTTTGAAGATCTTTATTAGAGCAGGTTAATCAGCTCCTTACCAGAACACACACATTCATTTCAATAATGAAGTTCTCTGCTCACATTTACTGAAGGAAAACTCTTCAGTTTCTTATTTTAAACAGAAAGGAAATAAATATATATTATTTAGTCTGTTATATCTTTTGGTTTTTGTAAAAAATTAGATACTGAGTTGTCATCAGTTCAGATATGAACTACTACCTTTGATGTCGAATACAAATATTACATAAATTATATTTTTGAGTCACTCATGGAATGGATATGAAATTATTAGACATACAGAATGTAAACAGTAGGGCAAAAGTCTCTGAATTGACCTTTGAAAGAAAGTTATTTAAATAAGTAGAGTGAAAACAAGAGGTAAAAAGGGTACACTTCAGAAGAGAAATGTGATTCATAATTTCCTAGAACAAACATGTAAATTTAAATTCAGCTGTGCTAAAAAAAAAAAAAAA